>JAHZMY010000574.1:0-14848 GCA_027743915.1 Seira sanloemensis
CCCAAAGGCCCACGTGGATCATATGGGATCTCACTCTCTCGAGCATCCCTCATCCTGTCCCTTGTGTCTATGCCGTTTCAAAACTTCTACTTTGCTGGGTAATCATGACTGCGCTGCTACGAATAAGCCTAGACCCGGCAGCGGTGGCAATAGTACTACTTCTAGTGTCGCAAGTGAACCGTTGAAGCTAAAGCAATCACAATCCGTACGGCCTACTAATTCTATAACGTCGGTAGTGGAAAACTCTAGTAACTCGTCTTCAACAAAAGAGAACTTTAGTAGTTGTGTCTCTCCGTCATTCGAGGACGGACCTGATGAGGAGGCTATCTTTGAAGCTGCTCAGAATCCAATTTTGAGAAGATCCCGTTCAAGTTCTTCGGAGGCTAATAACAACCTCGCAGACTCTGGAAAAGACTTTTTAGTGACTGATCCATGGCAAGCACTCTCAGCGCTTGTGAATAGTACACCGGAAACTGACACAATGGCAGTGAGTGGAGAGCATGAGGGGGATGAACAGCAGGCGACGATCCCGCCGCCAGAGCAGTCGGTTGAAGAACTTATCGAGGAACTAATTCAACCTGTGATTCCTCAGCGTAGTGCTCGTTTGAGAAATAGGAATAGAAACCTCGCAATAAGACGTGCTCAACCAGTTGAAAGAAGACCTTCAAGAAATGCTTCATCCAGACAAGCATCCAACAAGCTTTCACTCAATTCTAACGCACAAGAAAAGTTGAAAACGTCTGCAAATAGAGCCCCTGCGCCATTGCTGGCTTCGGCAACTGCAGATTTGCCGGCTCCGCCTGAAAATGCTAATCGAGCTGAAGAGGTGAATGACGCATCCAATCAAAGAAGACGGATCGCTGAAAATGAGAGTACAAATTCAAATCATGCGGAAGATGAGCACTCAATATTTAAAGAGTGGAAATGTGATCGATGTAGTTTAACTTTCATGGACGGTAACAGTTGGTCAGCTCACGTAACAGATGACATGTTGAGTCAAATCCGGGTCCCTACGGTGCCCGTGGATCGTATGCTTTTGGATGGTGTCGACGTGAAGATACTTAAATTCAAAACTAAGCAAAATGGCAAGGTGCGTCTCCTCGGAAATCAGATAAAGCTTAAAGCTAAATTGAATAAAAGACAGAAAACTGTTCAAAACCCGGTAGAATGTGCGGGTGAAGCTAACGGCCAGAAAAAAGAGGCATTGAAACTTACGCTTTGTCGAAGTGAAGGAAAATACGTACTTAAGAGAAAGTCCACAGATTCAGAGACTGAAGCCAGTTTCCCACGAGGAGAAAAAGGTGATGCACCAGGGTGAAGCTAACGGACAGAAAAAAGAGGCATTGAAACTTACGCTTTGTCGAAGTGAAGGAAAATACGTACTTAAGAGAAAGTCCACAGATTCAGAGACTGAGGCCAGTTTCCCGCGCGGAGAAAAAGGTGATCCACCACCATTGGGAACATCCGCCACGATTTCGGAGGCGGTAGTACTTCCCGATTTACCAGTTCCAGAAGTGAATGCTCCTCCCAGTGGAGAAACTAAGAAAGCACCTTCCGCCGCACCGAGTGAAAGTAAGGAAAGCAGTAAGGAAAGGCCGGTGACCAATAAACTGGGTTTTAAGCCTAGGTTCATTAATGCGGTGCATTCTGTGATGCGTCAACAAAGAAAGGTAAAGACTTTTTCGCTCTAATCAATATACAGTTTTAACATTAAAATATTCCAACACCCAACTTGCTATTACTTAAAATTCGTAAGAGCTGCTATGGGTAGCCCACTAAATATCATAAGCAGTAAGACAAATCTTACCTATCGTAAGGGAAGGTAACGCTGTACGTTACTTCACGAGAAGTCGTAACCTTGCTCAACCAGATCGCGCAAAACGTAGAAAAATATAGGTAATAGATACCTAATTTGCGTGTTGTGAGCTTAATTAGGTACGCACCCCATCGACTTTCCAAATCATTGTGACAACTTGCAAATTTGCAGTTGACCTTGACACGAGTGTCTGTTCCAACCATAAAATGAATCTCGTCCGCCTTCTCTCTCTTTTGCATTAAGACTAGGCAGAAGTTGGAACTCGTTTCTCATTCCTGCCAAAAACATTAGTGCGTTGTGAGTTCAAGAACTAAATATTTTTATACTGCTTTGTTTAAGGTGCATCCTTCTCTCATTGAGTTGCAGCAGTCTAAATCGTTATAAAACTTTAGTTAATTATGAAGGATATAAAAGGTGAGAGTATGCAATATTCTGAGAACTAATATATTTTTAAGCTTTTCAATTTCAATACATGCAAGTTTTTATTGAAGGTCGATATTATTGCATAAATGCTGAAGCATATTCCTAAAATATGATTGAACAATGACGATGGCGATGTTTTCATAAAAGTTGCAACAGGGTAAATTCTGAAGAAATACATATATGGCCTAATCAGAGAATTGAACCCATAACTGCGTTTTATTTATTCCGATTCCAGTACATAGAGGGCTTTAACTCCTCGAAAAGAACAAAAACCTGTAGATAAAGCCAGCAGATAAGTCAATCGTAATAATTTTGGACCGAGTCTAAACTGAATCTGATATTGGAGGGTAAATTAAATGCGTACATTAGTGCTTTGACTTTTAACTACACCTTTAACTACAGGACGAAATTAAGCATGTAATTTATAATTATCTACATATAAAGAAATAATCATTTCGCAGAGTGGTCCGCTTTATCAGTATCAGTAAGTCAACTTTACAACCTACTTGAAGCTCTCCAAGGGCTAGAGAAATCCATCCTGTCCGCAAGACATTTTTCCAATTTTATTACTTATAATTATGCGAAAATAATGGGCATGTGTAAGCACATCAGCGCTGTGGCTCCGTACGTTTACCTGCTCGACGCTCTGCATTCCCATTTATGAGTTTTAGCGTGTTGGACAAGCTGCGAATCTGAAGGATGGATGTTTCACAGTTTAATGATTAATACGTATACGCGTTTACACCGTGTTACCCTGTCACATTTATGAGTGAGGATGATATTGTATCATAAAGTGCCTTGCAAATTTCATTATCTTATACCCACCTAATGCATGTATAATATATGTACATGTGCAATATTCTCTCGTAAATGTAAGTTACAATCGTAAACTTTTTGCGGACCACACCATGTGCATGTAGCTATGTACACCACAAAATTAAATTTTCGTATGGCTGGGTGCGTGGTGCGAGGGGAAAAAAAGATGTACGACTCAGTTTCCATTTGACTCTTGACAATAAAACTAGTTGCGTTTTGATCGCTTCTGTAGCTCGTAGTAATATTGTGCACACAACACAACTACACTATTCCAACAACGACGTGTGCGCTGATGAAGTGAACCGGTTAAAAAGTGTGTCACAGAGAGAAAGAAAGGGGTTATCGAAAAGTTTGAATGGCATCAATTTCGGGAAGTCAAAGGAAGCGATAAGTCAATTCTTCATTGTACTACATACATATGGAGTCAAAATATATAGATTCACTGTCGCAATTCCCATTTGCTTAGGTTCTTGAGTAAACTCGTGGTGCCGTCAATTTTATAGCTTTTTGTGCAACAGAGCGAGCAACAGGAATTTGCTAGGAAGGGTGGGATGCGAGCTATGAGTCTCACATATGCAAATCATGGGGCTGTTGGAGGGAACTCAATAATGACTGGTGAAACACACTTTAAGAGCCTGCATTCCGAGTTTTTAACGACTTCTTCGAGAAACATGATCTACTATAGAAATCGCTTTCGCGACAAACCCTCCTCTCGAAATTTTCAAGTTTCCCTACAATTTCTTTGTTCGTGTGAAGTGGGCCTCTTTAATTACTGTTTAGGAATTTTGCGACCACTGCGTATGTAAATTTGATCGTGAGAAGATATACTCGAGTTTTAAAAAATAATAAAATAATATGAACAACGCTGATTATTAAATGCAGGCAAGCATAGCCGAATATTTTCTGAAGAGATAAGGAAGATCCTCCTGATAATAAAATGTCAATCTTGTAGCAAGAGGAAAAGCAATAATTCTTTTATGAAAACATGAAAATACTGTGGCCATGATTTTCAACAATAGTGAAGAAGGCCAACGCCGAGCTGTGGTGACGAATTCCCTATTAGAAAAGGGGAATAATCACCATTTCAGCAATTATAATGGCCGAAACAATGCCACCATGAATTCACCCTTTCAATCAACACTACCGACGACGCCGGCGTCAGTGATGACTACGTCTCAGTCTCGGTTGCATCTACCAGATCGATACTCTCGCGGAGGTAGTGGTGGTGGTAGCCATAGTCATAGTCTTATCAATGGTAGTTCTACAAATGATAACACAATGCGTCATTTACGAAGTGATGGAAATGAGCAGCAGGGCAAAATGAGTCAAAGTGAAAATGGTGATAGTGGTTTCGCGGAAGCGAATTGTTGTGGTAACCCCGCAACCGAGAAACGTGGCTCAGTCCTACAGTCGACAGAAGCAGGAAATAGTGCCCCTTTCTACTATTTCAAAGCTTTGGATTGGGATCCAGTTCAAAAGACGTACCGCATACAGATGGATACAATGGATGTAAGAAAAGTTCCAAAATATATTGTATTTTGTACTCAACAATTGATCATAAAATTGATTATTCTTAAAGGAAAGTTGTAAAATGAAGGCAATTGAATGATTCGACGAACCAAATGAAAAACAATAGTAAATCAAGGAAGTAGCACAATCAGAGTCAGATAAAATATTAAAGTTATTTATATGATTTCGGCTGACGCTCAAGTTGTCGGCCTATTTAATGTATGTGTCTGCAAAGGTTCATGATTAACTGCTCATTTTGACGTGAGTGTGGTAAAAGCGGACTTTTATAACCTATAGGTTTCAAGGTTTTTTCATGTACTAAACACGGTTTCATATCCTCTATAAAGTAAATATTATTCACACTGCGTGAAATTTGGCTAATTTATTAGTGTTATTTAATTAAGCATGTGTCAATCGTAAAATTCGGTTGTTAAATGCGCAAGTGATTGTAGAGGTGAATAGGTGGAAATATTAATAGGGTGACGTTTTAAATTTCAACACTGATAAAAATTGACATATGTTTATGCAAATTTTTACCCCAGGAGCTCATTTTAATGATTTTCCCATAAAATGGGGATGGAAAAACAATTGCTTTCAGGAAAAAACTAATATCAATGAACAGACGAGTTATCAAAAAAATAGAGTGCAAAAATGTGAAAGAATTTTGTAGGAATAATATTCAAAAGTATGTACAAATCCACCATACACAAGCATTTAAAAGACTTTTAGTTCAATAAAAATCAGAGCTTAAAATTGAAGCTACTGCCATCATCCACCTTTCCAAGATATGCAAGTATACATATATGCTCAACAAAGCTCAGCTATAACTATTCTATAATTATTCAATTCAGCATTACTAACTCCAAACAAGGCTTGAATTTTTCTTTCCGTAAAAAATATATGTTAAATTGCATAGCCAGTTCTAAGAAATTCAGATGCGTGTAACTTTGTGACGAGAGCATGATAACCATGAAAATAAAAATTAATCATTTATTTCTGACAAAATTTGAACCGCAAAGTCCATTGAATGCTTACGTGGACTTGGATTGTTGTCCACGTTAAAAAATTAAACCAATTCGACAAACTATAATTAATCCGTAACACATGAGTGCGGTGCCAAATTTCCAGGATTTCTGAGGGAAACCCGATGCGGCTTTGTAATAAATGTGGTTAAAATAAAACGATTGCTGTTATATACTTTAGTAAAGTTTCAACTAGCAATAATCGCACCTCGGTATAAACCTCATTGGTTACGATATTGCCGCTGCGCAAAGATTTATATACTTTAGTATAAATCATGAAATACTGAAATACATATAGAGACATTACTTAATAATGAGAACGTGATGCACATTCCACTTCTGTTTCCTGTTTTGTGTGGAAGGACCAAAACAGACTAATTGATTAAAGGAAATTTGAATGAAATAAAATGAGAGTTTTAGGTTTTCATGAGAGTTGCCTTCCACGTCAACATGAGACATTCCGAGTCTGACTCCACCAGGCATACACAAAATTAGTATTTTTTGTGGAATCGACGCAATCTTGTAAAGTTAAGTCATGTGATTTGACATAGAGAAATGATTAACTATGCCAATGAAAAGTTGGCAAACATAAAAGTTGATAAGACTCGAGTTATTTATTGTTAACTCTTATCAAAGGACAAATTAGTGCAAGTTTTGCGAATGAAAGATTAAATATTTGGATACGTGAGGAAATCAGTTTATCGTTGATCCCATTTGCACAGAATATTGTCGCACTCTAGTCTTCCGACAACTGCCAACTCACCGCGTACTTGAAAGACTAGGAAATTTGGAAGTGATGAAATTAATAACTTTTGTCCAAATTAAAGTTGATAATGAGACAAAAAAAACTGATAACATTTATCAAACTGATAAAGCTTAATAATCGGAAAGTGGATTGCGTAATGAGATAGTTAATCTTGGAATAAAAATGTGTTATTTGTGTAACGACTTGAATCGCAGAAAAGTCGAGTGGTGTATGGATTAATTTGAAGAGAGCAAAAATCTCGGGTGATGATGATCATTCCTGACAAGTTTTGCTCAATCTATCGCAATATGGATCGTCTGCAGTAATATCTGCATTTCACACTATATTCTGATATGCGCATATATATCAAGCTCAAGTAGTTTAGTAAGTTGTCTTGAAATTTCTAGAAAGTTTGGTGCTGCTATGAATTACAAATGACTCAGTTTGTGTTTTAAAAATACACCTGGAAGAATGGAGAGAGTATTGTGAAAAAAGATCTTGCGAGACAAAAACAACTTGTTTACGGATATATGGTTTTCAAATAATCAAACTCTTGGGTAAAATTGAGACCGATATAATTGCCGGTGGCCGTTTATAAAAACAAAGTTATCTTCAAATCTTTCTTATTCCCACGCGTCGTATTTGGCACACGCAAGTACCTGTTGAACTGCAATAAGTATTATTATAAATTACAAATACTGTCTTTAAATTTTCAAATTGCACATTCCACCAGCCAAATAATTGCAGCAAGAGTGGAAAACCTTGGAAAAAGTGCAATTCAACTCCCATCAAATGGAAGCACAGGCGAGGCGAAAAACTTGTTTGATAATATTCAGAGACTAAAATTCCGGGTGGAGGCTCAAGGGATCTGATCGGTAAAAAGCTGTTTGCAGTTTGTTCTGACCATGTAGTAAGCTTTGAAGCAACAAAGAATAGTTCTACTTTTGCAGCGAAACGACTACGACTAAAAGCGACGTCAACCAAATTACTTGGCCGGTCAATGTCACATCTTTTACTCAAGGTGTCTTCGTCGTTTCTCTTAAATGTTTCTATAGATTAATTTATAACTTATTAGAATAATTGGCTCACGCTGAATACGTTTTTCCTCCTAATCGAAATCCTATAATTTGCACCATATACTTACTTCTGTAAGATAAGAGCAGGACGTATGTGAAAACAAAAACCGAAAGCTCTCATTGAATGTAAAAATTTGCGACCAAAAATGTACAGATGTGAATAGAATTAGCATACCCAAAATTTATATCCCATTTACCATTAACGAGTTAAAATGTAAGAAAAAAAGCTTTTACCACTCAAAAATGCAAATACGAAGCTAACTTTGAGAAAATGGATGTTTCATATCATTTCTTGAATGAACAATCCGGCCGACGACTTGATTTAGGCGTGTGTGTGAGTAGTTGTAACAGTATTACGAGTTATTGGAGAAATGACTTTTCTAAAGAACCTTTCGGAGACCAATAACTGTGTATTGTGTGTAAAAATATACATAGTAACGACATGTATTATCCCATCAGTACTGGCGCGCTAAATATTCTTCTAAAGCAATTTCCTCAACGCCAAGATGGAAATGGATCTCAAAAGGTCATTGCGTACTCCTTTATGTATTTCTTTTCGATTCTATGCGTATGTGTAAAATGACTTATTGTTAGGTAGTTAAGTGGCAAATGGCTTTATCGCAATTATTTGGGTCAAGGTTTTTAGACACGAGATGTGTTATACGCCACGTAAGGTCTGGAAAACATGGAGAGTGTGGGGTCAAAGGGTGTAAATATTACTAACTGAAGAAAACTAAATACCTACATATGAGCATAGTTTGTGCTAGTGCTGTATACGTTATAAATTTGTTTGATATTTTATCACGATGAGTTGCAATCATATTGAGACATCCTTATTTCTGTTTCTTGAAAACTACTTTCTCCACAAAGCTATCGTGCACAGGGTATGCAAAACTCAGGTCCTCTCAATTTTCTACAGCTAATAAAGTTCCATTTGAGGTTCCGGTAAAGTCGTGTCATGATATTATTATTATGAAAGTAAATGCAAAGTGAATGATGACATGGACCGAACAACTCTAAAATGAGCTTTCCCTCTGGGAAATGTAAAGCGTGTGGGTATTCTCCCTGCTTAAAGTCTATGGCCATTTGAGCAGGCCAAATTGTGCTCTATGGAAATGAATCAATAAACAGTCTACCTTTCGTGTTCAAATATCATTGGCTGACAAAATTGAGCGTAGACAGGTAAATATTTTGCTGGCGAAAAAAGTGAATTTCATTTTTAATTATACACGTTGCTCCAGTTGATAATGGTCCGTGGCCATAGGGCTTTTACCATTACTTTTTCTTCGTGATATTAATAACTCAAATTAAAGTATCGATTTCCATCGAGCAGCTCACTTTATATATTCTATGTATGCACGTGCAGGGTAATAAGATCTCTCAATTTAATAACCTATATGACAAAAATTGTTAATTTGCATATTTTATGCATTTTCAGCCGGTTGACCAAACTCGAGCAACATCTACCAGATTGTCTATTTCTCCGCAAGCTGGAGGGAAACCTTCCATGACGCCAGCAGCGAAAACCAACTTGGCGAAACCTGTAAGCGTCGAGAAAGACAATGATAACAAAAGCCAAACTGAGCCAAGCAAAACTGTTGCTTCAAGTGAAAGCCATCAGTCCCCATCACAATTGTGTAACTCTGCCACTAAAGAGTTGACGCAAACAGCCGAGCCGGCCACGTCAACCGCTGTAGTAGTCGGAGCTGATCTCAGAAGCAACTGTGAATGAAAATAATAGCTCAAGCACAGTCATTGTGAGTAAGGAAGCAAAGAGAAGTCAATCAACAGAGGAGACTGACAAAGTCACCAAGTCCTCAACACATAATCAAACACATAATCATGCTAATAATGACACCGATTCTGGTGGGAATATGGTCTGCGATGATGACGAAGAAAGACTTGTAATTGATTGCCAGCTGCCGTCGGAAGTTAATGAAAGCATTACGGAAGAGTCTGCGAAAAGAAAGGAGAGCGAAAATGGGAAAGGCACTGGAGGAGGAGGTGATGATGACAAGGACAAAGACCATGGAAATGTTGGAGCCGAAGAAGATGATGATTTGAAATGCCGCATATGCCATGAAGTATTTACGAATGACGATGACCTTCAAGCACACTTCAGTGAAAAGCATTTTAGACCTGTCCTTCCGTCAAGTATTCTGGAAAACAGAACCGGAATCGCCATTTCCTACGGTGACAGTTCATGGAACAAGCGCGATTTTTGAGGATGAAGTGGAAGAGTCTGTACCATTTCCAGTGGAAACTGAATTGGTCGAGTTGCCAATGTCGTCTCAGTTGTCAAATTTACTGCGTAGGGATTCTGGGGAGGATGATGGCCGGGTAGTTGATCATCCGACTATGCCAAATTATCCTTTTCTTCGCAACGGTGTACCGTACGGGGCAATGCGACCACCCAGTACAGGTTAGTTATTAAACTTTTATCATTCCTATTTTCTGGTCAGTCAAAGAAATAGTTTTTCAGTTTTCTATAATAAAAACAAATATCCTTTAATTTGTAGGACGACATATGCCAACTATGCGAACACCGATGCAAATGATGCAGCATGACTTCAGCTTACGGGCGGGGATGCGGCCACCTAGCCACATACCGATGGGGGCTGTACCTCAAAACTCAAGAATGCCATTACCCTATAGTGCTTATCCTACAACGCTTCACCAGGCACTAGTGAATCGACCAGTTGAACCGGGTCCTCCACCACGACCCCAGCTACGGCCCATGCACACTCCCCAACCAAGAGGACTCCCTGGTCCTCCTCAGCTGCAAAACCGTCCACCCCCAATGAGAGCTATTCCCCCAGCAGCCCCACCTTCACAAAATCCGCAGTCAATATTGCGCCCCACTCCTCCAGTGCCAGCACCCCAAACACAGCAATGGGATAATAACGTTCAGCTACGAGTCCAGCAGTTGCAGCAAAGCATTCATCAGGTCCAGCAACAAATTCAACAGCTTGCTCAAAGATCAAGGGGAGAGACCAATGTCGTATTCATATCTCGCGTGCAAGGCGAAAGAGAAAGGCTTCTCGAGAGACATGGCATCCTCCAACTTAGACAGCAGTTGCAACAACAGCAACAAATACTTCGAAATAATCAGGCACTGGATGAGGCTCAATCAATGAGCATCGTGGGCGCAAAGAGACCATCAGTAGAAACGATGGATGGTCCTCATGCCAAGAATCCGAGACTCGAGACGGCTCCACCCCCTCATCCTCCTCCT
The DNA here is from genome assembly GCA_027743915.1 of Seira sanloemensis. Lineage (NCBI taxonomy): Eukaryota > Metazoa > Arthropoda > Collembola > Entomobryomorpha > Entomobryidae > Seira > Seira sanloemensis. The sequence continues at coordinate 10,643 of JAHZMY010000574.1, forward strand.
TCTTCTGGACAAAGTAGCGACCTATCTGTTCGAATTCCACAAGGAGTAACGCTTAGCGTTGTGCAGCAACGGTCGTCCGAGTCTAATTCCCCTACTCCTCCTCAGGGAGCCCAAACAATTAGCACTGGAATGCACTCTGGTGGCAGTACCGGCTCACGACACTCCACCGGCACCGTATCTCCAGCGGGTCCCAGTCCAGGCGCCATTTCCGCACGTCTAGCAAACAGTGGCATTACACTAACACCGGCTTCTCCTTTGGCAGTGTCTCCACCGGAAAATCCTATCCATTCTCCAATCTCCGACAGCACTCCAAGCCCCAGGGGCAGTCCGAGAATTCCAGTGAGCACTGTCATTCAGAGGACTCCCCACTCTTTGAGCAGTCCAACTTCTGCACATCCAACACAAACCACAGCTGCACCGCAAGACAACGCGAGTTTTGCTATCCCCAGAATTCCGCCGTCGGTTCGTCAAGGTGGAGGAAGCATTACTACTGNACAAACCACAGCTGCACCGCAAGACAACGCGAGTTTTGCTATCCCCAGAATTCCGCCGTCGGTTCGTCAAGGTGGAGGAAGCATTACTACTGGAATTGTTACAAATTCCGGTGCCGAGCGGCCTGAGAGACCTCCCACAATTGATCTCACAGAGGATGAGATCCAGGCTCACAATACTCAAATGAGAGCGACGGGCGGAGGTGTAGTAACACAAGAGCAGATCCGGCTCCACGATGCACGTCGTGCGATGATAGGGGGCATTCCAGGGACTAGTCATTTTTCTATCCGTCCTCCAGTCCCGCCGGAGCGACATATACAATGTCCCCAGTGCCCGGCACTCTTTCACTCGATTGAGTTGATGAACGACCACAGGCTCAAAATTCATGGCGTTCAAAGTTCTAGCACACCGCCGTCGCAGGTGCCAAACTCACTTCACTACGCGAGACAACCGCAAGTCGCACCGAGGCGACCCTCGCCACCGTCAAACATGCCAATGATTAGTGGTATCCATGGACATCGGCTGGACACACCGCCTGGACTGAATCGAGGAGGCAACGGTGTACCCATGTTGAGACCTCCGGCACCACCAACATCTTCCCAACTTATGCCAATGCGAAGTACTCAGTCTCGGCCACAGGAAAGTTCCCAAAGGCACCTTTCCTCCGGCGAAGGAGACAAGTTTGTGATACCTCTACTTAACCTTAGCAGACTGGATCAAAACAAGTTGAGAGCTTTGAATGACATCGGGGTTGCGTCATTCATCCCCCTACAAGGAATCACTCGGTTGGGTATACCAATCATGAGATTAAATGCGGACACGAACGTGGGCCACTTTCCCCATGACACTGCAATCGAAATCGGGCCCATACAAAGATTCACCGAGCCCTCGCCCTCGTCGACCGGTGGAAATCTCGGAATAGGTGGAAGCTCCGTGCCACGTCCTGCGGTACGAACTCCACCGGCCCACAATGTTCCTAATCTTGGAGCAGCGCCACCGCACCACATACATCCCCCCTCTGTAGTTTCTCCCCCGATGGGCGGCACCATCTGCACTGACCGAAATTGCCCGGATATGATACGGAGACCTTCTCCAAGTGGTGTAGTGCATCATATTCCCCACGGCCTGGGAGGCGCAGCTGGAGTCTTGCACGGCACTAACCACTCGAGTCAAATCCACCAACACAGCATGCACCATGACGCATATCTCTCAAGTAATGGGCAACTTGTAGTCACCCCTATCCAGAGAAATTAAGTAGAGATGAAATCCGTGTCTAGTTTCGTTTTATGTACCTATACTTATACTTACAGTAGCAACATTAGTTGTCAAAATACAATGTGTAATATCATAGTTAATCGAAAACGTATGTACACATAATACACAGGGATAGTTACAAAATGTCTAGTACTTGTATTAGTTTAGGAAGAGTGATATTATTTTGTAATTTGCTTGCAACCAAAAATCGTTTATTACTTCTTGCATGAATTTTTAATATTTACTTTTAAAGTAATAAAATTTTATCTATACACTGTACTGTCCTATTTAGGGAACTTTTTAAAATATTTAGGCCTAAATAAATTCTGCGTGAAAACCTGTATATAAATTTTACTCAAGCACAAGGTTTTATTGTGTTCAGTACGCTACTAAAAATGTATAAAGATTTTATACGTTGAATACAGTGTTAATCATAAATAAACTAAAGTATGTATGCTGACTTAACCATGTATGTACATAATTACCTACGTAGATAGCTTTAATACATTTAAATTATTATTAAATGTTTGTCACGAAGAAATGCTGAAACTAAAGTAATAAAAATGTAAGAGACATCTTTATAAATCAATTGCTCCGTTCATTTTAAATTCAGTCGGAAATTTTGCACATACAACATCATGAATATTTGTTCTCTTCTTTGATCATTGAATGCATACCATAAATTTACTATAGGTGTTAGTTTTCATTGCTTTCTTTGTCAGGTTCGTAGATTATAGTTGAAACTCATTTTCTTTGCGGAACTGATACATATATGATAGTCAATAGTTAATTCCTTCATCGTCATAAACCCATAAACCCAACAAAGCATTGAACTAGTAAATAGAGTGTCAGAATAACTTCAGAATATCCACAAGGGTTTTCAGCACAACGGCCCTGCATTTCCTCTCTGGAGTCACGTATTTAATCACCGAGAAAAGTAAATTAGGTGTTCATTTATGCAAATTTAAAATAAATGGTCTTAAAGCAGCCCATCAAGCTATGTATTATAAGGCTACTCTAGCATTTTCGTGAATTTTGGTCTGTGAACCGTACCACAATATTAATGGATAGCATCTCTGCCACCACATTCTCTGCAATGGATGGCCGCTGTTGCGTGTCAGTCAAAAAAAATTCATGACTAAAATGAGCAATGGTGTTTAGCAGTCTTTTGCTGCTGCCAAAGTCTTCAAACACTTTATACGAAATCTGGCTCTCTTTGCTAAAAGAATGAGGGAAGAGATTGTTCGTAGACCATTGATGAAAAAGCTTTTGAACTTCTCATGAAAAAAAATCATGCTCTTTACTACATCATAAAACTCTCAGAAAAACTTAAATGAGCAGGTACAAGAACTGGAAACAAGTCGAACAATGCTCATTATATTCATTATAATCAAGATATCCTCCATGTGTTGCCACCTGAAGCACTGGACAATACGTCAACATTAAAACTTCCTTCGAGAAATATCAGCAGGCAAATTCTCAAAAATCATTTTAGCGAAAAGGAACTGGGTTTAGATTTGAGCAAACAGTCACGATAATGGTTGCATGGTGAACGTTTTCCGTTGGATTTGCTTAGGATGGATTGAACGTTTTGGTCATTTGCTTTTGAACATTTTTCTAAAATGCATCTCCACAGAGTGTTAGACTTAATTGTACTGGCGTTATTTTTCATACCCATTCCGATCGTAATTATTATTCAAGGAGGAGTGTTCTACTACTGGGATAGATTGACAAGCACATTTGAAGAAGATGTGACTGCTGAGAGATATGATTTTATTATCGGTATGAAATATTTGTATGTATATAAAAATGTTTATTTCGTGAATCATTTTTGTCGATTACTTGTACTTCATTAATTCTATATTGCTATCACTCCTTCAACAGTTGGTGGAGGCTCTGCCGGCTCAGGTTGGTTTTCATACTAATAAAGAGAGAGAATGTATTATATATAAAATCAAATTACGCAGGCATGCTAATTAATGTAATTGTCTTAGTGCTGGCAAATCGACTATCTAAGAACAACAAAGTCTTGCTATTGGAAGCTGGGGGAAATCCGCTATGGTACACCTACATTCCTACGCTGGCTTTAAAAATGGTGAACAGGTACACACTTACTTTCATATTCCGTTTTCCATTTTAGGAATCAAGCTACTTCGGTCGTCTTTACATTGTATTATGATTTTATTGTTTGATCAGGCCGGAAGTTGATTGGATGTACAAAACAGTTCCACAAGCCAAAAGCCAGTTATCTATGAAGAGCCATGTAATTTTACATTCCTTTGACCGAAATAATCGTACTAAAACATAAGACAGTTGTCATTGCGCTTTGTATTCTTACTAAATATAACTCGCTTCTCTGTCTCTAGAGCTTTAAGTTGTTAAGGAGCTGTTTGTGAAGTTTATAGGATCTTTATAGGTAAAATCAAGAAAATTCTTAGGAAAGCGATCTTTTATGTTAGA
>JAHZMY010000575.1:0-12057 GCA_027743915.1 Seira sanloemensis
CCGATTTTTGAGAGGTGTTCTCGGTACGTTCAACGTGCGTCACGCAAAAGCTCAACAACAAAAGAGACGTTTCGGAATTAGGCTTTCTTCACTCACTGACCAGGCCGGAGACAGGAGAAAGCAGGAAAGCTAAAAGGAAAAAAACTCAACTCAACTCCCTCTGTATTCATACTTTCACTATTTGAGTGAAAGTATGTTGGTGAAAATTAGCAAGCATAAAGGATATACCCATTGCTTATACTCTCTACGACACTTTGATCACTTTGCACAAAAAAGCCAAGATACTTTATAAGCTTGTATAATGGGCTCAAAAACTACTTGCAATAATTTTACTCACGGTTTATGTGGGGATGAAAACTCTAGCTTCTTGCAAAAAAACAACTCGTTATAGGAACATAGATACATAACATGTATTTAGATATTTTGAACAAGTAAATAGGAGATGTACATCATGACCATCATAAAATATCGTAGAGCACAGAGGTAACATAAGCCTGGGAAATGATGACAGGAGAGAATAGTACTTAGCCCTCCACGTTGTGTACATTAGGGAAAAGAAAGTCAGGTCTGGCGGAGGGAAGAGAAGAAGAGAAAAAAAACACGGCAAAATGTGAAGTAAAAATTCACATCCATCATCAGTTATTCTGTTGATGGTCTAGCTATGTCTCGTTATAAATGACTTCTACTCATGTCCCTCACTTCCTGGGAGTAATAGCTGCACCACCTTCTTGAACAAAGGTGTCATACGCTCCTTATTTTTTTCGCCTCCTCCATTTTCGAACTTCTCCTTGTGCACCATGCCATCACCACCACTTTTGTGCAAATACGCTTGGAAATTTCCTATTCATGAATTTACCACACACACATGCACAATTTCTGGAGGCCTCATATGCACGTAGACCATTTACAATAAAAAATAGCATTAGACTATATACTTATTTGTATAAAATATATGGCTTAAGCTGCACGTTTTTTTATTCTTCTCCTTTCCCTCTCTCTCTCTCTCTTAGTGAGAACCTTGGCTTGCCATCATTCGCGGAAAGAATGAACAACCTGCCGGGAATACAAAACCCTCAACATTTATCAAGAGACCTGTCATACAATTCAAGAGTTGTCATACCGCGAGAGCGTGTCGAGCCTTCCATTTCTAATGTGTTTCCATGGCTAACTTCTTAAAAAATATCCATCCACTCGACGACTACCATCGGAGTAGTCATACACTCCTTTATTGGAGTAAATATGATACTTTCTAAAAACAAGGAAAGCAACTTCTTCATTTATCCATATTATGTATAATGCAGTGCAAGTTTTTGTGAGGGAAAACAAGTGAAAGTGAGAGAGGCTGTGAAGTCATCGTGTGCTCGTTCGAACGAGTAGAGATTATAAATATCCGTGCTCTTAAAATAGGCAGCGGGAAAAGGAAAAAAGACGTCACCAATCTCCACTGATAGCTTTGCTTTCAGCTCCTCCAAGAAATATGCTCTGCTGACACTTGCAAAATCCGGAAATGCTGAAAGATTTTCCACACATATGTGAGCAAATAATTCGGTTACAGGGGAACAAGTGTGAATCGTAATATGTGCTCGTTCGAACGAGTAGAGATTATAAATATCCGTGCTCTTAAAATAGGCAACGGGAAAAGGAAAAAAAGAGACGTCACCAATCTCCACTGATAGCTTTGCTTTCAGCTCCTCCAAGAAATATGCTCTGCTGACACTTGCAAATCCGGAAATGCTGAAAGATTTTCCACACATATGTGAGCAAATAATTCGGTTACAGGGGAACAAGTGTGAATCGTAATGCAATTTTTTCTGTGGATATATGACCCAAAGAAAGAGGAGTTGGAGAAAAAAATTGCGACAAAAAACACACGTCTGCTACATATAATAATAAAAGCGTACGACGTGAAAGACAAAAAAAGTGCCTAGGTGACAAATTCAAATATAAAAAGGGAAAAGGACTAGTAATCCCTAGCAATTTCAGCTGTCATTCTTGTAAGCCCGCTACAATGTAATTGGTGTCTTCCGTAATTTTCTTGGGAGGATGAATATTTCAAATGTCGCTCTTTTAAAGGAAAAGCAGAATTCAAATTATGAAGGACGGAATGAGCGTCGCATGTGAATTTTCCAAAAAAATGGTGGAAGGACAGCAAAGGCGGAGAGAGTTTTATACTTTGGATATATGAAAATATATATATAAAAATTTCGCGCATTTTCTGAGAACATTTCAGGGATGGGGGAGAAAGTCGCTAAAGAGGTTTTATGAAGTAAAATTTCTAAGGATTCTGTCACATTCATACTCTCTCGGCCTAAATGTCCGCGTCCATTGAGTTGAGAGCTCAGCTCTTCAAATCATCATTAGAGCAAATGACAAAACCTCGTTATAACTATAATGATTATTGCCAACACCATACCACCGCCGTCAACCCCATCATCAAGTAACAGCACCATCATCTCTGGAAAAAGACAAACTTCAATTGCTTTTCCCTACAGCCTCTGTATGAGTGCATTTCTGTGCTCTTGTCACGTTGTCATTTCTATTCTCGATGTTTTTTTTTTTCGGGGGGAAAGCGAATGATAACTTCGAGTTTGGTAGCCCTTTTTTCGCGGAGCACCAAACTGATTGTAAGAGCAGAGATTGAAGGTGCCTTTATTCCTGAGCCTTGCCTCAGGAACACATACATACACACACATGGATGTACTTTGCGCAGTTTAGAGCTCTCATTGCAATTCATTAATTTCACTCTCTGTACCACAGCCTCTGAGAGCGAGCTGAGACCACAAAATGCAAAAGTAATGCTTCGGTAAGTTATATTGAAAAATGAAATCAGGAACGAGGGAATTTCTGCAAAATTAAATGAAGTGAAAGGCTTCATTAAGTTAACAAACCAGAAAAAAGCAATGAATTAGTACGTCGCAGCAGGGATGCCTTCAGAGAGAGAGAGAGACGCCCATTTCCTATTTTCAATCCATGTAATTCATGCGATGACAGGCCTTATTGAACTATATTGCTGGTTACGGAACTTTTCTCCCATTATTGAAGAGTCTCGAGTCGAGTCCACCCCGCCAGCCAAAACCTCATTGAGCACGGCATACAACAACGGTCAACTGGGTGGGAGCAGAGAGGAAAAGCCATTCTAATTTTAATTGGTTGTGACAATGACAAGTGTTCCAGTTCCACTTATTATTCCAAACCTGCCATTCGACCTCTCCATTTTCCTACCAAAGTTTAAAGTCGACAAGCATGCTAATGTTTTCTCTACCAAGTTAATCCTCCTTTTCACCTTCCGAGAAGAAAAAAAACAGCATTTGGAGGGAAATAGAATCCTCCACGTACATATGTTCATATATAAAACATGTGCGAATACTTGAATGCCTGATCTTCTCAGACTCCACGGCTACACGTAGCCTAATGAGGCAAAAGACGGAAGAAAATATGAATCCCACTTTCGCGGACAAGAGACTGCTTACACTCTCTACAGAATCTCGTTTGTACCCGTGTAACCCTTTAATTGACCCATTAATGCTCCATCCTTTGACTCAATAAATGTGCAGAAAAAATCTCGCGTGTGTCTTACAAAAATATATGTGTATGCATATAAAGTTTTTATGTGAAAATGTTACTTCACGTTAAGTGTCTCCGTCATTTTAAATCCACCGACACACACACACACAGTTACAGCCAAATGATGAATGACTGGGGATAGCAGAATGAAGAAGAAAAATGCTTTGCATTTTACATTTTTTTAAAAACTCTCATGCAACATACAAGCACTTTTTTTCCTTGAAGAAATTGATGTCCTCCTGATGCAAGAAAAATGTCCATTAAATTTTTAATGCCCCCATACGCTCGCAACATTCATGGGAGAAAAGCACAGTTTCACCACTTCACATGAGAGCCAAAAAAGATAACGGTATTGACGCTCCTTGCTTTTTTCCCCTATCAACAACAAAGGTCTTGGTTGACAGCGACAGGCAAAACAATAACTTTCACGAGAGACTTTAATCATATGTACAGTAAAGCACGAACTTTTTTTGTCTTTCTCTGTGTGTGTGTGTGTATACACCAAAGTCACTGGGAGCTGCATACGCAAATATGATTTTGTGAGAGCCAGACAAGGCAGAAAAATGGAACGTGATCTTTCCGTTTCTCTCAACCAACTGATGAAGGGAAAGTGTAAGTGGACTAAGGATAAGGCAAGAACATCTCAGAGTTGAGAGCGTGCCTCGTCTTTCCCCTCTCTTCCTTCTTTTCTCAGTTTTGAGCAGTGCTGCTACCAGTACTTTTTTCCCTGTCGAAGGGAATGTCGAGCCAGGCTGTGAGAGAGGAAAGAAGCGAGTGCGCCTTTTTTTCCTCCGTCTTCTTCAGAAGCATATCAGAAGCTAAGCATCAGCTTTGCTCCTGCAACGGAGAATCAATGGCAGAAATAAGATGCTTTTGCTGGCTGGTGTGTGCAGGTTGAACTTCCTAATTTAAAGGGGTGACTCAAAACTGGCTTGAATTTTTTTCTCTCTCACAAAAAAAAACGACGGAGGAAAAAGCAAAGACTCAAGACAAAAAAAAAGAATTTTCTCCTTCACATTATAGGATTTTCAATACATATGTAGATACGCTTTACCTAAACTTTCGACGACATCATTTTCCATTTACCCGATGGACTTGCAAAGCTGCATGCCTTTCTCTGTCCAATTACTTACTTTCATCAAACTCACTTTTTCACTTACAAATTTACAAAATATGGAAAGAGAGAGAGAAGATGAGGCGTGTGTTTCAGCAGAGGCAAAGTCGTCTACGCAAATATGCAGGGGGAAAATGCGCCATATTGTGTACCCTTATTGTTAGCTAGGTGCCGGAAGCAATCGCACACATTATTGTTGGAATCTTACTACATTACATTACAAACAGTGAACCTACAACTTGTTCCTACGTTGTAAATCCTAGGAATATAATCATAAAAAACGGTAATATTATGGCTATGGGGCTTTTAACGCTACCCCCGCTCTTGCCCAGGAGTCGATACTCTTTTTTTGAAAATCTCGAATCTTTTTTTCTTCACTATGTCTTTTATGTATGTCGAACTAGCAATAAAATTCCTTCTCAGTCATTTACCTTCACATTTAACTTTTTCAATGGCATGGAAAGAGACAAACCTTACACGCCTCTTTTTTCTCCTTCTCTTACTGTCTCCATCGTGTTAGTATTTCCTATTCGCATTTATCACTTTCTCCATGAGCACGGTTTGTCACTCACTTGCAAGACAAAGTGTGTATGTGAGCACTCGATGAAAAAAACCGGCATTGCAAATGATGTTCTTGGCATCCTTGTACGAATTCAGCAGCAAACAGAAGAAGCTCCGTCGGATAATAAATATCGTACACATTTTTATACTGTTTTCAAAAAAAATCCTCTAAATTGCCAGTCGCTTCCTACAGATCCAATTCGTGAATTCGGGAGAGAAAGCGATTTTTACACTATTCAAACTTTAAAAGCCACCATTTACTTTGGTAAGTTAATACTTTTGAACCTAACAAGTCGTACGTATGTATAATGTATACATGTCATGCTTTGAGAGAGAAAGAGAGAAACGTACTCAAAAAAAAGTACGAGAGAAAATAAACCGTCCGAGTGTGACACAAGTAATGAAGGCAATTGTACGAAACGTTGATGTGAAAAGGGCCATATTCACCTTACTCCTTCTTTATGGCAGTAACGATTCTCTGTTTGAGCGTTACTTCAGGTCGACATAATAATATAACATTGGGAGATTCACAGTTACCTATAAGTACTTCGTATTAGGAGGAAAAAATGGCTGGGAAAAGTAAGCAAAAAAATTCCGACGACTGTCTCTTTTCTACTTTCAAGGATTTACAATTTATTCTATTCAAAAGTTTCACTTACAATGACCAAAGCAAATAGCACGTCTATGTGAATTCGGAAACCAAAATGGGTTCATCATCAATATCACTTAGACTAGAATGCTCACTCTCTCTCACTCTCTATGCAGTTGTGAAAACATCTACGAGGCGAAGAAAAATAGATAGGTACGCTGCAAAAAGTATGAACATACTTTGAAAGGATTATTATTATGAAACTGATGACGACGGCAAAAGCTGAGCCAGTTCACATTTCTACGCAACTTTCTAAAGGCTTTCTGCACGTACAATTGTCAAAAAGAGTGTGTCTCAGTTCCTGGAATCTTGGCCTGTGTGCACTGTTATGTACATATGTATTTGGGTTGTGTGGAGAAGAGATTGTGAGAAGAGAAAAAATCGAAAATGATTTCCCAATATTACATAGGTAGATATTTTGTAGCCTATTTGATTTGAAAATGCGCTTGAAAATTAAACATAGCTTTTTATTCAGCAATTTGAATATATAACAATTATGGTTTTGAGTTAGAAATGTCTTTTAAGTTTCCATTCCGAAAATACAATAAGGAATTACACAGGTACCAGTGCTTGATAATAATAAGGTTATGTATATTATATGTAGGTACCTGTATTTAGCTAAAGAATCAAGTAATTCGGTAAGAACTCGGCTTATGAGTTTACTATACCACAATCTTGTTTAAATCATAATTCTTTATATTCATGCTAGTGCCATGTGTCATGAACATTGCAATAAATTTATTTCCAAGTCTATACCTTCTAAAGTTGGTGTTTATTTCTGTCAAAGAACGGGAACAATTGCATTTGCTTCTCTATTACAGATGGCAAAATTTAACAGGTATAAATGCAATAATGTCGATGTCGATTCCAGATTTCAACCAAGAATCAATTATCTACTATGTATGCATTCCCATTCGAGTCAGAAGTTGTGCAGTGCATAAATAGTCTTTGTGTTCTCACCAAAAAGTTTTATCTAAAAACTAATTTTATGCTTGCTTATGCATTATACATGAGATGTGCTTGGACCAGATACTCTCATTTAAACAATTTATACGGAATTATGTACCAGTGTCAGTAAAAATCGCATCTTTTAGCTTGGACGGTGGTATTAACCAACTCTATTATATGATTATTTATAAGTTAATAGATTTGTGTCTATTTCTTTATCTTCATAAATACAAATTGTATTCTGGTAGAGATAAAATATAACTTTTCCTAATTTTACAGTTCATCCATTCAATGGTCGAAAGCGTCATCTTTCCAACGCACTTGGAAAAACAATCCTGTATGCGCCTATGTACAAGTATTCAAAATTGCTTGCTTTTTAGGTAATACGAACAAATTTTTTGGCCAATTTGCTCGAAAAACTAAAATCATTATCCCAATCCAGCGAAACGTGAACCCATTTAGTGTAATTAAAATATTTCCTGCAGCACATTTTTTTAAAGAATTTAATGCGGTACGTATACATCCATGCATTAATATTCCAGGTGACAGATATTTTCACCGGTCATTAGAATCAAAAATATTCTCAGGACGAACGTCGGTAGCTCAATTATTTTAAATGAACGATTACAATGCTCTGAAGAAAGTCTTGCATTCTATCATATGTATGTACATAAACACAAAGCTCAAAAATATTGTGGAAAAGTGTGCCAGTTTTATCCCCGGGGCCAAACTTGGTCAAGTCTTGAAGTGTCGGCTTCCGTATCGCGGGAGCGCCCGAGCTCCCACACGCCTGAGCCGGAGGAGGGCCTGGCGTCGGCAACGCGACCGCGTCCGGCTCTGCTCCTCGCATTGTGTCTTTCTTTTCCTCCGTGTCGCCATCAGTGTACTGCGTTGACGCCACAGCCTTCGTCTCGACGCTATTGCTGACACTGGGATCGGGCTTGTCCTCAGTCAAAGTTTTCTCAACCGGACTTTCCATGGTTCAGCATACACAATTGGTATACCCTTTACGCTAACTCAAGGCCCCAAGACTTAATCGTGAAATAGTCCATAACCGATTCTATCCATTTTNTCCTCAGTCAAAGTTTTCTCAACCGGACTTTCCATGGTTCAGCATACACAATTGGTATACCCTTTACGCTAACTCAAGGCCCCAAGACTTAATCGTGAAATAGTCCATAACCGATTCTATCCATTTTGAACGCCTTTACTACTATGTATGTCGACCTTTTTGAAACTGTGTGTGAACAAGAAAAGTTGAATCTGTACAAATTCACTGTTACCAATTACTAAGTAGCGGTGACGAAGACAATGTCAGGAGGCTGTAGAAGCGCAAGTTTCTTCTATCTCGTCGGAATGGTGTCGTGAACTGTTCATTTACATTTACAGTTTTGTCTCCATCTTCTTCAATAACATTATTTGAACGGAATATATAATATAATATTTGCTAGAACATTAAGCAAGACGTTAGTAAAATACTATAGTTTGCGAGTGGCTAGGTAGTTGTAATTGTGAATAGTAGTAATACTTTTAATTAGTAATGCTGATTTAGTGGTGTCAGTGAAGCGAAGAGTGTATGTATGTATCCACGAACTAGCGTTCCGAATTATCCAGTTTCAATCCCGGCTGGAGTTGCAGGCTGGTACTTTTCTGCAAGAAAAATAATTCTTTATTAGTTAAAAAAATATTTACCAGATATGTAATTAGGCTTGGCTTAAATATTTAAATTGGAACTTTAAAAATATTTTTAAATTTGGTAGTCCATGGCCATTTGATATTCACGGAATATGTCAAGAAATATTACATGGATTCGTGAAAGTATTTTAATGAAACGGCAGCAATTTTAAGTTGGGGCAAAAGTTCTTATTGTGCAATATCTGAAGCTTTACTAATTGCAACATTTCGCTTAGCACAATTCGGAATTTTGAAATATTTTTTCTCGACGACAAAAGATATCAGCCTTGATATATGTACATTTAACAAACTTACACACTTTTCAAGGTGCTGGCTGAAAGCCGACGTCATGCCGATTTTTTTTATATTTGGTTAGCTAATCCTTGATTCCCCTTTGCATTCAATCATTTTGCCGAATTTTACAGACAGATCGTAAAACTGAACTTTTACGTACAACTCCTTTCCTATATCTAATCTGCGAATGTGCTAACTACCCGGTCTCGAAATTCCGTCCATCTCACTTAACTCTTCTGCTATTAACTTGATGTACAAAACCTACAGAAATTAAGAGGCGCGAGTTATCTGCTTGTAACTTTGAAGATGTAAAACTTTGAACTAGCTAATGCTTCACATTATGTACATATATGAAGGCTCATATTATGTATTCACTTTAAACTTGAGGCATTAAAGTACCCGTGATGATCTTTCACAAAGTCTTATAATTCCTATATTTTGCAAAAAATGTAGCTTCTGAATCGTAACTTCATTGTTTCAATTTCAATATTCCATTCATCCGTGGGCCCAGTTCCAAGCCTAATCTTACATGGCAAAATGTCGGCAAACGCACTGAATATTTTTATGGCAAGTGAGTCGAGTCCACGTTAACCTTTACACAAATTCAAGTGTTTCCATGTTGACAAACTATCGCGTCAGACAACTCCAGCATTTTTTAATTTTGCGAAGACGCTATCTCACAACAACTTAATTTTTATTTTTTTTGTGTATGGGGAGGAAAACCAATGTTCAAAATCTTCACAGGTGGAAGATCCTTTTCTGCTAATGTCTGCTTTACAAGATTAAATATCATAAACAATCATTGTGTAGCTGGATCCATGACACAGGAGAAAGACAGGTGTTTTCACATTACTCAGTTTTATATTTAAAAACGGAGGAGTCGAATAAGTATGCTGATTCCAAGGAAGAAAGTTAGCCGACAAAAACTCAAGGACTAAACAGTGATTTTACTTTTGTAGGGACGAACTGCTGACAAGTGAAGAGATGGGACAATTATATTAATAGTAATAGTATTTATTAGAAGGGGATGTTAAGATGTAGACTAGAAAGCAACTGGACTACTGAAAATAAGATGAAAAGATGGGATATATTCTCATCAACACTTGAATTTCCTTCCTTCCTGCAACATCATCATGTTCGCCGTAGTCGTCGTCCCACGACGAAAGTAATGGATCATGGAAATGGAATTGTTATTGTGCCTGGAGTTTTAAAAGCATAAAGCATAATACTCTCTGGTGTGGTGGTAGACTGGACTCTGCTGACTTTTTTGCAACTTGGTTTACACAAAAAAATATCCGACTCCGAATGCATGGACAGAGATGTGTTGCTGATGAGACCAATACTTTTAACTTTTTTATATGGCAAAGCCCGAAAAGCGTGAAAGGAATACATCGATTAAAGCATGTGTGATGTGATGTGTATCCAAGAACGAGCTCCTCTTTGTAGAGGTGAGAGGAAAAACCGAAGAGGGGAGACAATATTTTTCAGAAACCGTTCGCCAAAACTCTTTAAAAATATGTATAAGACACTACTCTCTTTCGTCAAGCGTCACTGTAATTAATATTTCAATTTTTATGATGTACAGTGTACATCCAAGTGCTTATTCCAACTCTTGAAACTATTAACGAAGTTACATAGATCCGTCGAACGGGGCAATTTGATACTATGGGGATGATTGGCGACGCATTTCGATTTTAAATGCGATATGGCATAAATTTATTTATTGCTGTAAGATGTATGTAAAATAATTTCATACTTTTAATAAGTATTTTTATTAAATGTATTTGCTGACAAATATTTGTATCTGAAATTTACCCTTTAGGTAGTTAAACAGCTAACAGGCAAAAGTATGTGTAAGAAGCCTCCGCAATATTAATTTGAAAAAGAATGCTACCTAGTTCAGATAGCCCAATTTAGGAACAACGCACTACTAGTTATAGGTACTATTTTCTCTTTAAACCATGCTCAACTCTAGGCTAATATGCGAAGTAAAGTAGAAAAAGCCTTTGGCAAAGCAAAGCAGCAGCAGTGTAATACCATACTAGTGCAATGGACAAAACTTGATGGCATGCGGTAGTAGGCTTTCTTGGATTCTTTTTCGGAACTTAAAATTCCGTCAAAAGGATTGCCCTTACTCACTTGCAAATAGCAGTGCACGCGCACGAATAAAAATGAAAGGAATTAAATGTGTTTCTGTACATGTATGCCCCTCAGTCCTTGAATGACATGTGAGGCCTCTTGTAGACCGCTGACCTGGAAAATCGGCCCAGACCATTTCTTTAAAGCTTTTCATTGCTTTCAAATCGTCTTTTGATTGAGCTTTGTATGCATTTTTCTTCTCATTTTCTCGAAACAAGTATTGAAATGAATGCAGAACGAAAGACTGGAGAAAGTTCGGGAAAATTCCTAATATTCATAATGATTCCTTCCGTAAGTCAGCATAAGAGTATTTTACATTTTTTGCAATAAATTAACACCGTACAATCTATAGCAATTTATTCGTTTCTTGGACTCTGAATTCATACTTTAAAATGAGAAAAGAAACAGGCGGCTGTCAGATATGAAAAAATATCATGATAGGATTTTTCATAGAACATGAAGGGCCCAGGAGCTCACTTTCCAGAGGATTTTTCTACTACATGTAGTGTTTTTATGATGCGCCATTCCCGAAGGCATTGTTATAGAACATTGAAGGAATTCGTAGAAATTTCAGGACACCACCTTTGATCATGCAAAGTTTTATACCATTAGCATTTATGTGTGCTATTCAACAATGAATTAGTTTCCCGTTTATCGTATTCAATCCTAGTAGGATTATCCTACTATTAAAATACTCCACCCCATGGCGCGTCATCCTTTCCTACGAATTTTATTATACCTATGCACATTTGGAAATTGGTGAAAGAATTCATTATTCTAAATGTAAAATGACAGCATATTCACAATGTTTGTCAAACTCTGTATGGTGTCATTTCCGGTTATGTATAAAATTACCATAATATCCTCACTGGAATCTGCTAAGGAATGACTTCGAAAGAATCTGACAAGCTTGCCTATCTACAAATTCACAAAACTTCTTAAGAGCTCATTTATTTTTATAAGTGTATTACATTAACATAATTTGATTAATCTTTCGAAATCCGTTGATGATTAAGTAGGTCACTCTTTACACATCGCAATTCATTAGAAATGTTTCCAGAAACAAGCAAGTACAAAGTCTCAGCGTCCAGAAAGCCAAATTAATGATTCAGAG
>JAHZMY010000576.1:0-17077 GCA_027743915.1 Seira sanloemensis
CACCTCGTGGTACCCCCTCCCTCCCCCCTCCAGCGTGACGTTCTTTATGGATGGCCCCTTAGACCAAATCTGTATAAATCGTTACTGAAAGTTGAACAGTATACTCTGCATGAAACTCATTCATTAATTTTCTTTCACAGTTGTTAACTTTAAAGTTAAATGGACAAAACTTTTTCTGGCGAGTAAGTACTACATATCACATTAGGGGCATTGTTCAACATGAGCAATTATGATGTGATGCCGTGGTGATTTAGAAAAAAGCTAAACTGCAAAGAAGTTAGAAGGAAACAAAAATAACATACATTCATGTAGTTAGTTGAGCTCACTCAGGACGAAACGCGCCGCTTGCAGGGTTACTTTCATTATGATATTATGATATTATGATTATGATATTATTTGTTGAGCTAGAATTAACTATGACTTTTCTATTAGGGAACTACATCCTAACCTATTTAGCGACGCGAATAAAGTTGGATGCCTATGTTGTTCAAGCCTTAACGGTCCTTTTTGCCAGAATCACGAAACTTGGTTGGTTCGACATGGAAAAGGAAGAGTATGTTTTCCGTAACGTCATTGTTGATGTTGGAACCTTTTTACAGGTAAGAAACTAGACCAACAAGTTGCACCAAAACTAGTCTTTAATTATCCTAGCTGCAACCTAGCTGGAACTAGGACATTCAGCAAGGATATTTCAGCGGTGTACAATTAGGCCATACTAATTATTTTAATGTGATTTATTTGCAGGGATCAGTTGAGCATTGTACCATTGGTGTTCAGTTGTTATCAGTGTTAACAAGCGAAATGAATCAAGTGTCTGAAGCAGATGCCAATAGATCCCTTACAAAGCACAGAAAAATTGCGTCATCCTTCCGGGACCAACAACTTTTAGACATATTTCGCCTTTGTTGCACACTTCTCAAAACTGCGTTGGATAGCCGAAAGACAATTAACTTCGATGACGGTTTACAGGTGAGAAAAACCGTCACATTCAATTTGCTACTGGATATAAATATTCGATTCTAATTTCCGTTGTAATTGGATTTCAGCATGCGTTGATGAATCAATGTCTTCGTTTGGCTCACAACTGTTTGACATTCGATTTCATTGGTACTTCAACGGACGAATCTTCGGATGATCTCTGTACAGGTATGTATGCAAAATCCTGTTTTTTTCGATTTTTAAACCTTTAAAACAATAATCTTTACATATTTTTCCCCGTTTACAGTTCAGATTCCTACCAACTGGCGACCAGCATTTTTAGACTTTGGAACGCTACAACTTTTCTTTGATCTTTATCATACGCTTCCGTCATCTCTGTCACCTATGGTAATGCGAGAGTTTGTTCCGTTTCCGTTACTGCAAGTACTCAAGTTTTCACTTTTAATGATGACTGTAATTAATCACGTTACGTAGGCACTTTCCTGTTTAGTACAAATTGCATCCGTCAGGCGCTCGTTATTCAGTAACGCTGAAAGAGCAAAATTTTTAACACATTTGGTCAATGGAGTTAAGAACATTTTGCTAAATCCACACATAAGCGTAAGTGATGTACGTAATCACATCTTTGTAACAGTTCATTATTCATTGTCAGCCAAAGTAATATATAAACTAACCGTGTGAATTCTCATCACTTGGAGCAGGGACTGAGTGATACCAACAACTACCATGAGTTCTGCCGTTTGCTTGCCCGTCTCAAATCCAACTATCAACTTGGAGAGTTAGTAGTGGTTGATAGCTATCCTGAAGCGATTCAGCTCATTGCCAAATTTACGGTGGATAGTCTTCGGGTAATGATTGAGCAGTCAAGTAGTCCGCAACTGAATCGCGCATGATGTCATCATGATGATGATGATGAAGAAGAATTCAAGCTTCGTCAAAGTTTGAAGCAAAACTAACTAACTGATCGTTTGATATTTCTTTCAGCAAATGCTCCAAGTCGCACCAAATAGTGTCCATTATCTCTTAAGTTTGTGGCAGCGTATGGTTGCGTCAGTGCCATACGTTAAAGCAACCGAGCCTCATATGTTGGAGACGTATACTCCGGAAGTCACTCGCGCCTACATTACGTCACGCATCGATTCCGTCGGACTTTGCATAAGGTATGCAGCAAAGCGAGCCAGAGATTACTTTACCACGAATAAGTTTTCCACTTTTTTAGTTTCCACAAACAACTTTATCAATTCCTTAATTTTACTTTGTATTTCTAAACTCCCCTTTGTTTAGAGATTAATGCCGATTTTCAAAACAATACTTGCAAAGTTACAAGTTTGCGAAGATTTTTCCGCGCAAATTAGGCAAGAAATTCAATGCTGCAGTAGATTAAAAAGGATAAGTTGTTTTACTGACAGATACTAATAATGAAAGGACAATATGTGACAAGGACGGACCCTCAAACTATTTGTCGTATTGGTATGCGATATTTTCAACAAACCTTGCAGTAACAAGTATTTTAATTAAGAATACATTTATATTTGTATAATGAAAATTGAGGTACTGAAGGAAGAAGAGCATATTTTTTAAAAAATATATCTGTCTAAAATATGTCAAATATATGGAAGGAAATAGAATTTGGATAAATAACGAACAACTTCACTCCAAAATATGGAATGGAGACTTTTCATAAATATGCTAAGCTGAAATACTACGGTGTATGCGATTTTGGGAGTTCCTATTTTAAACTGCGGTAACTGTATAAACTTTGCGGTTGTGCAATCATGAGTTATGCGATATGTAGAGCGCGCACACGACCAACCCTGGAGAATGACAGTTTATGCTACACCGAAAATATCCAAACAATAGCGCACAAATACAATTAAAGCCGAGGACAACTTTATTTTTTTAGAAATAACTAATGGGCTGGTAATAAGTCTTTTTATACATAAGTTATTAAAACTGAGAAAATACGTCAATAATTTATGAAGGAAAGTATGCATAAAATTGAATATCTTTTGTGTGGAAAAGAGATTTGTAGAACAGTTATTAGCATGAGAAACTTCCTAGAAAATTTGATTATGGAAATAATTTTGTGGAAAAATGGTATCGTGGAAAAGTAATAGTAATGCGGCTCCCCGTTTATCAATAAGCTTGTAACTTGTCACCAAGTAAAGGATTCATTTTTGAAATGCTAGGGAAGGGACTGAAGATCCACTGGATGATACTGCTATGGTGACGCAACAGCTCGAGCAACTCTCAGTCATTGGTCGTTGCGAGTACCAGAAAACCTGTGCCCTTATTGTTCAGCTGTTTGACCAGGCTGCCCAAAATTACCAAGAGCTCTTACAAAGACGTACACCAGCAACAATTGATCTTGCTATCCAAGAAGGTGCGTCATTTTTTCTTGTAAACACCAAGCGACGCTCTTGCTCTTTCAACCATGATTTCTGACAAATTCTCACTGGACGGCTTTTTCTTTTGTTTTATAGGTCAACTGACTTGGCTAGTTTATATTATTGGGGCTGCAATTGGAGGCCGTGTATCGTTTAACTCAAACGAGGAACACGATAGTATGGATGGTGAATTAGTTTGTCGGTAAGTGATTCAAAAATCATTCCTTACCCTAAATGACATGATGGTGTCTAGATAGTGTTCTTCAGCATGTTGAACATTGTCAAAGTCCTTTGTTCTTCTCTTGAAAATACCGATAAGTTGTTCTAAATTGTTTGAACGTGATGAATTTTGATGTTGTAGGGTACTTCAATTAATGCAACTAACAGACTCTCGCCTTGGACAGGGGGGCTGCGAACGTCTCGAGTCTGCGTATCTTTCCTTTTTTGAACAGTTTAGAAAGATTTATGTTGGAGATCAAGTACAGAAAGCGTCTAAAGTCTATCGTCGTTTATCAGAAGTACTAGGCCTATCTGATGAAACTATGGTATTAAGCGTTTTCATCAGGAAAATGTAAGTAGCAGGAATGAAGACCTACATATGTATTAAATGTTGTTTTGGAGATAATGTCCTTGTAATTTGATTTTGTCTTTGCAGAATCACGAACTTGAAGTATTGGAGCCGCTGTGAATTGCTCCTTTCAAAGACTTTAAATTTACTGGGTGATCTTTCAGTGGGATACAATAGCGTTCGTAAGCTAGTCAAGTTAGATGAAGTCCAGTTTATGCTCAACAATCACACGGTAGGTTTAGCCAGTAACCAATTTTACTTTTCTTCGACAAATGAATTTGGCATTAATGGGTAATTGTTATTCATTTAGGGAGAACATTTTCCATTTTTGGGACTGAATCAAAACGTTAATGATCTGCGTTTCCGCTCCACTTTTTACACCGCTCTCGGTAGATTGTTGATGGTAGACTTGGGAGAAGACGAAGAGAAATTTCATACTTTTATGGTGCCTTTGACAGGTATGGGTTCGAGACTACAGTATAAGCAACAGTTATGGCTGATTCCCCAAATACATTTGCGTTTCTAAAAAGTTTCAGTATTTAGACATTCTCGCCATATACACTCTAAGTGGATCTCAATATCAATGCTGTTAATTTGCACTGCGAAAGGCAATTGTGTTTGGTAACATAGCCGCAATTGTTGACTGAAATCGATCAATTTTTATTACTCGAACAAGTTTTAATGTCAGAATATCAATTTTAGCCCAAATTGAGAGCGTTGGTCAAATGCTGGCTAATGCGGAGACAGCAATGTTCAGAAATGAGGAGGCTAAATGGAGGATTGTTGGCCTTGCCAGAGATTTGCGAGGAATTATTTTTGCATTTAATACGAGAAGCACTTACATGATGTTTTTTGATTGGATGTAAGTTTGTCATATAAACACTGAAAATGTTAATATTAATCTTGCTCTAATCAATTGTGTGAATATTGTAGCTATCCTTCGTATACACCTATACTTCAACGGGCCGTTGAGCTCTGGTTCCATGACCCAATTGTAACTACGCCGGTGTTAAAGCTCTTTGCTGAATTGGTACAAAATCGCTCGCAGAGATTACAATTTGATGTCTGTTCTCCTAATGGTATACTGCTTTTCCGAGAAGCCAGTAAAATGATATGCGCGTATGGTGAGTAGCAGATTTATTTTAGAAAAGAGAAACACGGCAAAATCATTGGATTATCATTGGATTATTATTATTTAATATTTTTATGAAGGGAATCGAATTCTCACCGTGGAAGTACCTAAGGCACAACTGTACCCGTTAAAGCTCAAAGGGGTTTCAATTTGCTTTATGATGCTGAAAGCAGCTCTTTGCGGTAATTACGTTAATTTTGGTGTCTTCCGTCTGTATGGGGATGATGCGCTGGATAATGTGTTGAATTGTTTCGTGAAATTGCTCTTGTCCATTCCTTTATCTGATTTGATGGTAAGATTTTGTAAAGCAATAATTGCTTTCGTTGTTTGTCTTCGTATAGTGTTGAAAGGTGACAATTGATTTGATTTCAGGACTTTCCCAAACTATCACTCACTTATTATGTATTACTGGAGTGCATAGCGCAGGATCATATGAACTTCTTGTCTGCATTGGATCCAAGCATGTTCTTATACATTCTATCGTCAATTTCCGAAGGCCTTTCGGCTCTTGGTAATTATCCGATTTTCCCTGCTCATGCCGTGTGAATCCGTTAAAAAAATCTAATTTCTGCCTATTTTACAATTGTCTAGATACAATGGTGTGTGCGGGATGTTGTGCTACTCTGGATCATATTGTGTCCTACCTATTTAAACAATGGACTTTAAAGAGTAAGACCTCGATTTTTGGCTAGTAAAATTGTAAGATGGCATGAAACTGGCCAGGCTTAGTTTTGTCCAACTTCATCGAAATGTGCGTCGGGTTAATTTTATCTTTGCCATGTAGACAGAAAGCAGCAGCGACCATTCCCGATGGGAAACAATGATAGTTTTCTAATGGTTTTGTTTTTTTACAAAGTATTTTGGACAACTTCGCGAAAACATTATCCGTAATCAACCTCCAGAGAAACAAGCTAGTATGGCTGGGTGGTTTGAAAATTTAATGGAAGGAATCGAACGGAACTTGGTGATCAAGAATAGAGATCGATTTACACAAAATCTCACAGTCTTTCGTAGGGATATTAACGAATCACTGAAGGGTCCGAATAGTGCCGTGACCACAGTCAACGACATGATGACTTGCTGAAACGAAAAAAAACTTTAATATTTACAAGTTGTCATGACTTGTGTCTTACTACAACCTGTGAGAAAAAGCATGTGTGTTTTGTATGATTGTCTTTAAGAGTATAAACTGAAATTTGCTGTAAATTTTTTTCAGTCACGAATGAATTGAATCAAAATCCACTTGTTTTTTAAAAATGAATAAATAACGATTCAGAGTTTTAATTCTTACTAGTGTATTTTCTGTATATTTCAAATACAAAAGGCAATCTAAATACATGTATTTTATGATTCCGTAATGTCATTCAATTAAAATAAATAAGTGATTGTGAGCTACCAAGAGCTAAATTTTGGGATGTCACAAGAGGTCAAATCCAGATCCGACACATCTACGTTCGTAACAAAGTATTCCGTCTTGGCCTTGAAAATATGTGAGCGAAGTTTACTTTTTGGAGGCTTACTAACAGGTTCTTTCAATTTTGGCTGAAAATCCATCGTGGAAACTTTCAATGCCTCAGGAAGTTGCTCAGGATGCCTAAAGCATAACGAAATAGAACACATCACATAGCATGCTTTTGATTACTCTTAAAACTTAAAAAAATTAGAAAACTGTGAATGGTCTACTAACATTTGAGATAAAGTCGCTGGCAGATTTTCAGCCTTTTCTGGCTCTATTATTCTTGTCGCTGTGCTGGTAACCCATGGATGATAATGCGACTGAAAGAAGAGAACAAAAAGAATTTCGTTATTGAGGCTGTGTAGCATCGCTGAAAAAATGGAATGCAACAAGAAAATACCATAAGCGGTATTAATTCCCAAAGCGTCGACGACTGTGCCCCACTGTGATCCGGATCCTCAAGCTCAGGTAAAAACACTCCACTAGCCCCAGCGCCATCACAGTCAAGTAGAACCCCGCTTGTGGGATGTAACTGCAAAAATTGTGCAAGCATCAGACTTCCATGATACGGTAACTTTGACATCACTCATATTTCGGCATCGATAACGTTTAATTATTACCCTCATGACGTGCTTCAATTGCTGCAACGTAGCCAGTGCATCCTGATGTTCCACTTGCAGTGATAAAGTAGCCAATCGCTTCGCAAACGCGATAGCACGATGACTTGGCATCTTCTTCTTTCCTGTTGCTAACCGGACGCAACGCAGAGCCAGCTCAACGTTAGTTTGTAGTTTACCTATTTACGTCATTTTATTTTGTACTTAATTGAGCTCTTTTAAAATTGACTAGATAATTTTTTAATTACCGCCGGCCAAGTTGATCAGTGAGCAATATAAATATTTATGGAATGTCGTCGGATCCAGCGTCAGTGCGGATCCTTGCCCGTCGAGAACGGAGAGAACAGTAGAGATGCAAAGTAAAAACTGCCTTTCTTTCAACTGATGGTCTTTTAGAAATCCTTGTAATACGACGAGTAAATCTTCGAAGTAGTCGACGCTTATGACATGAGCAAACCTAAGCAAATTATAAAAATGATGCTTATCATTTACGCCACACGCGAGACTGAACGAATGAATGAAGATAAATAGATCACATCACTCACTTGGACAAGCCTTCCAACACAGACGATAAAATACTTGAACTGGGGGCAGTCTTCAAAGTTCGAAAGTATATCGTAAATACTAATTTAGTTATCTCTGTGAGAAAATGACTCTTTCTACTTTTACTTTCTTCGGCAGACGCCTCAAGTAGTTCCTTCTCCAACTGAACCAATTCTTTGGCTTTCTGCAATAAAAAGTAATCAAAGTTGACTTATATATTTATGCAATAAGAACATTTGTAAGGATTTTTCAATATTTTGAACCTTTCTCTGTCGCTTGGAAAGCATTCGCCTTTGTTCAAATGTCATCTTTTTTCCTGATGTGGCCTCCTCGTCCTTTTCTTTCTCTAAATCTGCTTCTTTTATCCGTAAGAAGAGCAACACGTCTAATACATCGTTACGGATTAAACCATTTTTTCCACCTTTTAGTTTTGCTTTAATTAGGATGTTTATGCGACGAACAATCTACAAATGTAAAGAAAGCAATATGTAAATATGTTGTCATCAAAGCCCAACCAGTAAAACAAGCAAAATGTATTTTCATTCTTTGCAATCACCTCATACGAAATTTCTCCGCGTTTATCCATCCTAAACACATTCCTTATCGTTAGAGTTACAATCTCCCTCAGCTCAGCATCCCAGTTATTCAAAAGAGGCACGATGAAATTGACAATATTCACAGCCAAATTGAAATAAGGATGTGATTCCAACATTCGACACATACACATCAAAGCAAGTTTCCCCAACTTTTGCTCTGCCTGGAACAGGTACAAGTAAAATCATTCAATTGAAAGCAAAATAAATTTTATTGTAAAATGTCAGTGGCATATTTCTTGCAAAAAAAACTCACCTCTGATAAATTGTGGCGCGATTTCTTTGGGCAATATCGTTGAACAAGTTTTTCCAACTTTTGCATGTAAATCTTATACTTTTTCAGTAAGCTGGCTTCATATCCTTGAAGTTGACGCGTGTCTTTTTTCACTGATGCACGAAAATTAAATTTATAACAAAAGGAAATTACAAATATAAACCACATAATAAGGCACATTATCTCACATACATTTTACTCCTTCCGGATTATGATGCTTGATTGGATACAGAGGTAAGACGTCCTTAAAAATGGCTTGAAGCGACAATGCCACCAGTTTAGGTACGACTAAAGCAACAGATTCATCCGCCGTACCCATGATTGCCAACAGACTTTCGAGATTCTGGAGCTATAGACAATTAAAATTGCAGAATTATTTCATGAATTATAAATCAACTTATATACGTAATATTTTATATAGTTTACGTTACAAGTAAAACCATACCCGATTTTCTGGGTCTTCCAGAAACGATGATGACAAAACACCAATTCGTATCTTGTATTCCGTAATTTTTCGCTTCCTCCTGGCAAGCAACATTGCAGTAGTAACTTCAGGTGGTGGGGCATTCAAGTCTTCAGCATAATTCCCTGGCTCCTTAGATTCGGATACGGGTTGCGCCTCAGCTTCCGTAAGAATGTCACCTTTATTGGCGTTCTTGTGGTACTTTTCTGCAGGAAGAAACTGAAATCCTTTTTTCGTCTTTATGGGAAGAAAGTTATTCTCTTCCTCCATACGCTCCCGAGCCCTCATGTGTTGCTCTTCGTACTCCTCTTCCAGGCCATCGTCCTCGATCAATTTGCGCTTCTTTCCCTTTGCTTTCGAATTGCGAGCGTCACTACACAAGTAAACACATGAGAGAATTTTAATGGAATATAGTCCTACTTGTAGCATCGAATAATTACATAAGAATATCCAGTGCGCTTTCATTACCCATGGTCATTTAAATTACGGCTTTTGACGAGGTAGAAATTATTCTTGAAACTTTGCTGACGTAAATGGGACAAGTCCTCTGACGGAATCATATCTAGTACGTCCTCAATTACAGCTTCCGGTTCTGTCACCATGGAAATAAAAATTAAGGTTCTAAAATTGATAAAAACACCTAAATATTTTTGGATAACAAAAATCCTCACTTACCTTGTCCGGGTTTAGCAGTACCATTTTGATTCAACTTTCGCCGAACCTTTCGCTGTAATTGTCTACGAGCTTGAACAATCTCCTTCGATTTAGTTTTCTTGCCGGAAGACAGCTTTTTCCCTTTGATGTTCTTGAGCTTGATCTTACTTATTTTTGAACCACCTTTTGACTTTTTTGACGCCATATTTATCAGCAATCACTTTTCAACAACTACTTTCTACTGAACAAATCAAATTTGCTATCAACTTTTACACCATTGGCATTTAAAATATTATTTCAACGTTACGTTAGAAATATGTAGTCTACAATATCCAGTGCGAACTAAAACTTGCATTTCTGCAGCATTTAGGTCTTGATTTGAATGAAGAGCACGTGCTAGAGTCTTTACGCTAAACAATGTAATGTCATACACACATAGTTTCATTGATGCATAACAAAATGCATCAAAACTTAAACAAACTCTTTCCCGCATCCAAAAAATACACTCTATGATTTACTCAAGTATTTATGCTTATAGTTTTATGTACAGGAAAAAAATGAACAAAGATTTGTGATTTTCAGATTTTATGATATGCCTACCTGTCATGCCCTTGTCTTTAACGTAATTATTATACAGAAGTATGGGCAATCTACTTCATGAACTACTAGAAAGTTCTCATGGGAATCGAGGTAGAGAGCTAAGGATGCTACTTCGCAAACTTTTAAACATCAACTGTTGCAAACTGGAAACGGACAATTGGGATTCAAAACTCGAACAACATATGTATACATTTTATGCTACATATGTAAATGTCTAAATTAATGACTTAACGGAATCATAATCATCACATCACGTTGTTGCCACCATTTAATATTTAAAAGTATGATGAAAGGCAACCAAAATGCTCCAAAGCTACCACAACCACGTGTTTTTCTAACAATTGAGGTCTTTTGTGTAAAAAATTCTAAACTTTTTACACAATGGGTTTTCTTTTCCCAAATTATAATCAGTCAGCCAGCATGAAAATATGAAGTTGAAACATGTTGTAATTGTAAATTGTAAAATAAGTATTTTCCTACAAAAATAGGCATCGGACATGCATCTTGAGAGTTGTAAAATTATCTAATTATTATTCCGCTGTTGTGAGTTGTTGAAGGAATTAGCCCTTCATGCACCAATTCTCACCTGGCGATCTAAAGAGTAGCAGTTGCAAATTATGATAAAAATAGAAAACACAAGACATCCAAATTATTTCAGCTTTAAATGCTCAACACATGCCTGGCATTGCGGTTTACCGTATTTATTTCAAGGTGAATAACATGTTAGAAAATTATGCTTTTACTATGAGACAAACACAGCGTTACTTTTACTATTATTTAATATGATGCGCGGAGTATATTTACTGTAATTCACGTGACTGTGACAAACAAAAAATTCAGAATTCCCTTTCAGTTGACCAAGAACGAAAAATTGATAAATAGGTTAATCGATTTTCAAATAGCAAAAAAGCAGTAGCATTGCAGTCCACCCGCAAGTATTAGTCTAGTCTTGCAGTAACAGGCATTGTTTGAACTATCAAGGCAAGTAATGATTCAAACCAGTTAAATATTGAATATTTGCATTTTAATTTCATCCCTATCTTTATATTTGAGCAAGATAATAAAAAAGCCATTCCATGGCCGACGGTGGTGGAACTGCTTACTAGCAGTTTAGCAAATAAGTTGGTTTACGTCATCATCCATCATCAGGATGCAAAATATGATGCGGATGGGCTTTTCCTTTCAGAGGCCGAAGGTCGGTCGAGTAACTTTACAACTTACTTCAACCATCCTTTGTAAAATTATCTCTGTATAAGGGACGGGAAATTGATGTTGATGCCCAAAAGAGATTTTTTAGGAAGTAAGATAGTACAGTAGCAATGGTAGTAGACGAAGTCAGTCACTCTTTTCCACACATGGTAGTCAGTTGGAACGTTGGAAGAGGTGGAAGTTTGGAAGTATCCACGGCCCAACTAAAATAATATTAGTACTACATATAGTCCTCTACGTCGTGAACAACAGACAAGCAATAAAATAGTCAAATTAGGTTGATCAAAGGCATAAAAAATGCTCGGTAACGTTTCTCCTCGTAGTGGTGGTGGTGGTGAGCTGGCCGTATTCTATGAATAGAAACTGAATCAGCATGTTCCTTCTCTCAAACTGCTTGCTTACATCTCCAATAATATTTTTTGTGTGTTGCTTGTAACAAGTAAGTAGATATAAGAAGACCACAAAAACAAAACAGATGATAATAATGTACCTTTATATGACATATGTAATGGTAGGTAATGTGTGTGGATACGCTCACGCTCACTCACTCACAATGGCTCATATAAAAAGCATTTCGTAATCATATTATGTTCTCCTCTTCTATCACATGAATATGATGAATCATATTTCTCTCGTTCAAGTTGAGGGGTGAAGTTACTCTAATGTCGAAACAAAAAAATATTCCAACATTACATTTTTTTAAGCTGAAGTACTACAATTACCTCTCAAATATAATAATCACACAAGGAAGCCTCTGAACACCCAAACTGAATGAAGCAGTGTGTGTGTGGAAGACCACTTTACATCTCCCCCGTCATCGTGCTATTTATCATCGCAACCTAATCTTTTAGTTAATCCATAGTAATTTCTCAAGTGATTTCGAGATACGTGTATTCAAGTCAAGTTTGCTCTATCATCCTGTGTATTTAACTCGTATTTACTGTGTCGCCTTAAAATTCTTAAACAGCCCATGGAAAATTATGTAGAAGTTTGAATATTGTGAGTGTACCATGAAATAGAGTGGTGGAACAAGTTATTATTAATTTAGCTTTTTTTGGAAAAGGTAAATGCTCTTTAAACCAAACCCATATAATTAATAGGGCCGAACTTTTAAATCGTCCCAGCTACTTTGGTGATTTCTATCTTCTATCTATCATCTTTTGCGAATCAGTCTTCATTGTCTTTTTTCCTTTACTAATTACTAGTCACTAATTAATTAGAAAAATCACAAATTAATCAGCAGAAGGGTATTGATATCTAGTGTAGTCCTAATTTGTAAAAAAACCCTCAGGTATGTGCTAGACAGAGAGAGAGAGATTACTGGAATCGAGAAGAATTCTTTTTCAAGGATTTGTTTTGGAGTTGAACCCGTGCAGAATTATTCTTTTGGTTTAAACTCCCATTTTTTTCTTTGTTCAATTCAGTACATCCATGATATTCTTTGTTTATCAACTCTGTTTGGATATTATTATTGATGTTTCACGTGATTAGCAACTACCACCACGGTGGTTCAAGTATTATTGACAGGGAAAGTATATTAATCCATTTGTATTCACTCGAATAGACTTTCAATTGTAGTCAACAAAATTTCAAATATATCAGTGATTAGTGGATTTCATGACAACATTAAAGTTTCTGTGGATAAGATCATTGAGGTTGAGTCTAGCAAAATTTGGATCGAATTCACGTCGGCGAATATCTTATTACACCCACATCGTCTTGTGTCAGGAAAACTTCACATAACTTCTAAATTTTGCACACATACAACATCAATAGACTAAATTATAGGCAAACTGTAGAAAAAGCAGTTAAATCAGTGTTTTAATTAAGTTACTGACAACATTTAACTTTATACGTATAACAATTTACTTCCTTGTTTAGAATCACGTGAATTAGATAATCTACTCGTACACCTTTGCCGATCATCGTAACGCAAGACTACATCTACTGACCGAGCTGCAGATAAAAGACTTTTGATTGTTTCCTGTTTCTTGTAAGAACTTTCAAACTTCAATTTCGGTGGGTTTCCAAGAACGAAAGTTCAAGTTTCCCTCCCTTACCACTACAGTCAGTCACACTTCGTCACAGTTAAAGAATGAAACAGTGGATTCCGTAATTAGGAGTCGATTTCAAACGAACATACTGCTATGGAACAGGGTGATTCTTTAGTCACAGCTTCGACGATATCTGGGACTACTGGGAGACCGAATTTGATTCACAGTGACAGTTGTCCGTGCTAATATTTTCTACTTTCATTCTGATTTCTGATCATCTGATTATTATTTGTAGTCCGTAGTTGTAGACTTTACTTGTCGCATGCACTCAAACATTTAGATTTTACTTCTGTAGATTGATTTGTAGTTTTTTCCAACCTTTACCTTTGGTTTTCATTGTACGAAAATGATATCATATCAGCCTATACCACCATTTAATTCGCAGTTTTGGTCTATACAATATGTAGGTACTTCGGATGACCCGAATATGGCCCCAACTAGTCGCATGTCATCTAGTACCAACGTCAGAGAGAATCAGCCCTTACTCAGAGTAGATGATAGTAACCCCACTTACCGAAATTGTTTTCCAGGTAAAAATTAAATAACTTGTGCTATATTGTATATGATATTATTTAGTGTGCGCCTAGACTCCATTGTTATTGTTGTTATTTTGACTGGTGTTGTTGCTTGCTAAGTTGGCTCTAATTACATTTTCAGACGATCCTTACTTTGATGACCTTGTGAGACAAGCAGAGGCTGCTATCGACTGTGGAATCCTACCTGAACGAATATATCAAGGCTCCTCTGGGTCCTATTTCGTAAAAAATGTTATAAACGTAAGTCAGAAGACAGCACAACTTTATTAGTTTTTTTCTAGTTAATATCTGAAAAATTCATCTTCTCTAATTCCAGCGCACGATTGGAGTCTTCAAACCAAAGGATGAGGAACCTTACGGGAGACTTAATCCTAAGTGGATCAAATGGCTTCACAAAATGTGCTGTCCCTGCTGTTTTGGAAGGTCGTGCTTGGTGCCAAATCAAGGTTACCTGTCTGAGGCTGGTGCCTCTGTTGTGGACCAGAAGCTGGGGTTGAATATTGTTCCAAAAACGAAGGTAAGCAAATTGAACCAATAATAGTGAATGTTGTTCTATTTACATATATGGAAATGGCGCGTGACCTTAACGTAATTATTTGTGAATCTTGCAGGTTGTCCGCTTAGTCAGTGAAACTTTCAATTATCTTCGCATTGATCGTGAGAAAGCTCGAGCGAAAAGAGCTGTCTTCGAACGCTTTCCTACCCTCGGACGACGATTTCATAGACTGGGTCTGCCACCAAAGGTTATTCACTACTCGATTGTCAGCAGTAGAGACTCAAATAAGCAGATTGATGAATGACACTATGCTATACCTTTGCAGGCGGGATCATTTCAGGTGTTTGTGGAAGGTTACAAAGATGCAGAGTATTGGCTACGCCGGTTTGAATCTGATCCTCCCCCAAATGAAGTGATGAAGGAGTTTCAGCACCAGTTTGAGCGGCTTGTTGTTCTAGATTATATTATCCGAAACACCGACAGGGGGAACGATAATTGGCTAATAAAGTACGAAAAACCTGAAGCCGCGAAAGAGGGTGAAGATCAGGTANGGAGTTTCAGCACCAGTTTGAGCGGCTTGTTGTTCTAGATTATATTATCCGAAACACCGACAGGGGGAACGATAATTGGCTAATAAAGTACGAAAAACCTGAAGCCGCGAAAGAGGGTGAAGATCAGGTATAGTGGATATATTTGCAAATGATTAATTATCTAAAAAACTGATTTCTTATTTTTTCTTTTTTTTGCGAAACTCTTATAATTCTAATACTAAATTACCATATTGCAGGAACGGAGAAGCCCAAAAGCTCCTGTTATTCAAGTCGCTGCGATTGATAACGGTCTAGCATTCCCATTTAAGCATCCAGATTCCTGGCGTGCATATCCTTACCACTGGGCGTGGTTGCCATATGCAAAAGTGCCCTTTAGTCAGGAAATCAAAGACTTGGTACTTCCTAAGTTTAGAGACCTCAACTTAGTGATGGAATTATGTGATGAACTCTATTTCCTATTCAGTGTATGTCAATATTTCTATCCGAATTTAATTGCTTATTGTGGGCCAAACTAGAACTCATTTCACTTTTTTCTATGAATTTTCAGCAAGATAAGGGCTTTGATCAGAACATGTTTGAAAGGCAAATGGCTGTGATGCGGGGGCAAATACTAAATCTGTGCCAGGCCCTGAAGGATGGACGAAGTCCTGTCGAGCTTGTTCAAATGCCTTCTGTTATTATTGAAAGGTAACACAATATTTTCTGGAATTTCACAAGTTTTCAATATGTGTAATAAAAGACTCGATTTCAACTTGAATTATTGATAATTATTTTTTATAGATCATCTGATGTGAGCTATCCAAGAACGGCGGGTACAAGTGGAGATTCAGCAGCTAGTCGACTGCAGGACTTTAGCTATAGATTCAAACAAACATTCGCCAGATCAAATCCAATATTTTCATGGTGTTAAAATTCGGGTCACCAGCATAAGTTGCAGCAGTTCCATTTGGATTTTATCAGCAGTCAGTAGAATCAAAATCTGAACATCAAACGACCCTCTATTAATTTTATAATAAGTGTAATCGAAAAGCATTTAATCTGGTCCGCATATAATTATTTACTTTTTATATCTTCCCCTTTGAAGACTAAAAAAAATTTACAAGTGAGAAAACACGTATTTTTGGTAGACGTTGTCGGATACATGCGAAAAAATTCTGGGCTTTATCCCATATCAAAATTCTAGTAATTGTTTTGTCTCTCACATCTTCGTTTTGAGTTTAAGTTTTTATTGAGCCCATAAAATAAAATAATGGAAATAACCAGTAAGTACCCTTGTACCTTGCTCTGTCGATCCTCACTTTGTTTGCTACTACATTGAGCCTTGAGCCATGCACGAATTTATATGCTTGTTTTTATGAAACCCAGCAGTTTCTTCTACTACTGAACAACATAATATACATATATTCATTGTCTATTTTATAATTAGTTATAATGAAAATATCTCATGAAAATTACGCGATCAGTTTAACTTTATTACGTGTACGAGTCAACAAAAAATAATCCCATTGTATTCGACGACAAGAATACCTTCTAGAGCTATCAGGGGTGACAAAACGGATGGTGGGTAACGCAGCATATAATTTTCAAAATTTACCCTATCATTCACATTATCCTAATCCTGCATTGATTGAGTGTGAATTCATTGGATGCGTGTGCGGACATATAATTTTCTTTATTTTAAGAACATTATTCTTCATACAGGCGCGGTTAGTAAATGACGACAGTTTAATATGCCATTATTGCTTCTTCATTTAATCTCTCGATAAGGTTTCGTTACTTTACTGTGTGTGTAGGGCTGTGGTAATCACAGCAACGCATTTCGCCGATCGACAGCAGTATATTATTGTGTAGTTGTGATAGTCAGCGTTTATATTCTTCACTTTTCGCCGCTTTCTAATTTTACAGTGTATCAGTTTCTTCTCTAAGTCAATTACTAGTTACACACTTACACTAGCTGGAGCGTAATGTCATGTCACATCACTCGTTTTTGCATGCTTGATATAAA
>JAHZMY010000577.1:0-16227 GCA_027743915.1 Seira sanloemensis
GCTGATTTAGATAATTTACAAAAAAAAATTGTTGCTTCTTATTGTTTTCTTATTCTCGTTTTCCGAGATGCAATATTTACATTTCCAATCTCATATAATTTACACTATATTTTATTTTAAAAAACCTTTGTTGTATTATTAGTAATTTGTGAATGCAATTTTACGTCTTCGATTTGGAAAATATTATTATTTTGTTTCTATTTTTTGTGATCCAATCGATTCCAGCCTTTTTTGAATGACGAACTTATAGAATTAACAATATTCATGACTATCAGGAAAGCCTTCTTATAGACTAGCTCTTGAATTTCAAAATTCCTTTGTGTCTGAGTCAGCTAATTTTCCCCCCGAAACTTTACAAAATTTGAACTTTTGAACCACATTCGCAAGAAATTCAATCTGTTTGAATGTCGGCAAAGGCATTTTTGATAATAGTAATGGTTATAGTAATAATTTTTGAACGAGGTGTTTTCTGCAAAAAAAGACACTCGGGTTGAGTACAAAGTCCATTTTTATAGGCTAAGGCTTAGTTGTAAGGTTTTACTGCATACGACGACTTTTGATTGCAAAGAAACGGAGAGAGAAAGGCAAGTTGCGAAAGTATCACCATTAGTAATCCGTGGTCAGAGAATCTTTTTTCAAAAATAATACAGAGATCAAACGAAATACAAATCAATCCAAGCCATGTCATTCTAAAAGAATCACATCAAACATCCGAAAAATATGCCGCTTTTGGACAAGGGCTAGTTACCAGAATCATCCTCCAAAGCGTCTTCTAAAATATTTTTAAAGTGCAGTATTTTATTCATTTATGAGTAAAAGCGTACAAAAAAGCTGGATATACATTAAAATAAGTTTGGAGCTTGATTTGTTTCCCAAAAGGGAAATTCTCAACTTTGTTTCACCAAAAAGTAGCCATTTATGACAAATATGACTGGAAATCAGGTTCACACACAAAAATTCATTCTCAACACAAAAACTCTTGCTTGAGATAAAATATGACAAAAAATTGATTGTATTTTCTCGCAAAAAAAGAGCTTTTTTATTGTACCAGAGAGAGGTAAAAGAGTTTATCAACGGAGATTTCTTGGCGATTTTTTTCAAACAAAATATCGCTCAGCTTGCTTGGTTTGTGGTGAGTATTAGGTGTCCCCTTTTTGATGACATTGTTGACGAAAAAGCATATACACACATTTTACGCATATTTACAGACTACGAATGACAAGAAACAAAAGTAGACTATATTATCTCGTCTTGTTTGCGTGAAGCATGTCCAGTGATAAAACGGTAATAAGAAATATTTACGGATGCATACAAAGCAAGTTTTAGTTCATTTTCAACATAATGCTCATTTTAGACCTCCAGTTTCGACATTAAGATTTCAAATCATTAATAATGAGTAGATTTTTATTGAAACGATTAACGTTAGGGAAAAGAGAAGAAAATATTTTATCTACATACTTCTGCGCGGTAGGATTAATGGGTATACACTAACGAGTTTTATTTAGTAGTGACNATATTTTATCTACATACTTCTGCGCGGTAGGATTAATGGGTATACACTAACGAGTTTTATTTAGTAGTGACGACGATGACCAGTAACGAAAAAAAATATTTCCTCCATCAAAATTTTCACCATCTCCGAAAGCAAATTAATAGTCCATTGTGAGAAATATTACGCATTGACTTTTAGAAACAAAAAAATACTATTTCATTCAGATTTTGAGACTCTGATCCTCGGATGTTCTGCTAATAAT
Source organism: Seira sanloemensis (assembly GCA_027743915.1). Lineage (NCBI taxonomy): Eukaryota > Metazoa > Arthropoda > Collembola > Entomobryomorpha > Entomobryidae > Seira > Seira sanloemensis. The sequence goes on from JAHZMY010000577.1 coordinate 1,755, forward strand.
GTTGTTTTTTCCGCGTATACACAGATTTCTTCCCACCTTGAGTGTATTCCTACGATTATTTAAAAAATCAAAAAAATATAGTTAATTCAATCTTGTCATTTTTGTCATTCATTCATTTATATACCTAATTTAATAATTAGCTGTCTCGAGTTCTGCACTAGGTACAAAGGAATTTAATTTTAAAGTGACTATAAAGTATGTCTGATGTCATAAAGTTTATATCCATATATATTATTATATTATCACAAAAAATGTTTTAGTACATTATATACCTAATTTAATAATTAGCTGTCTCGAGTTCTGCACTAGGTACAAAGGAATTTAATTTTAAAGTGACTATAAAGTATGTCTGATGTCATAAAGTTTATATTCATATATGTTATTATATTATCACAAAAAATGTTTTAGTACGGTCTACATGAGTTTGCATTGCATATATTTTAAAGACATGAAATTAGACTACAAAAATTAGATTTAGTAACCGTATGGGATATCAATAAATCTAGGACTTTGTTGGAAATGGTGATACTGATATAACCACACACGCAGGAAAAAAATATTGACAATTTTTGTGATCATACCAGAAAACTGCTTCGGATATTTAAAAAAATGATCAACAGAGAGACCAAGAAAGCAACGAGAAAAGAATCGGCCATTTTTAAGTCATAGAAAACAAGTTGCCCTTTTAAAGACAAAAAAATCTCAATTACTAAAAAAAGCTTGTCCTTGCCATTTTTTAGACTCAACAAAAAGAATTTGGTAGTATTCCAAAAGAGACAAAAAAGAAATAGCAGTATATGTCATTCCCCTCCGTAATTTTTGCACATTTTATCCTTTTGCCCGAAACAGGACAAAAAAAAGCAATAATTAATTAACTGAAACTTGCCGTTCGTTACCAGTCATTGTTTTCGATTCCATAATGTATTACGAATGTTACAACAGCACAATGAAAAAAAGATGCGTGTGATTAGAAGGTTGAGAATAGGAAGGTGAAGCAAAGCCAAAGACGATCTCTCGAGATTAAAAATAAAATTTAAAAAAACTGTCCGCAACAATCTGTGAGTTACGTATTGGGTATAGAGAGTTAATTTATTGATGATATAAAATATGCCACTAATAATTGTTATAATCTCTTTATTAGTTGTGAATTCTAGTTAACATATGTGTCTGACACTGACATTTGATTTAGATGCTTCTCAAGAAAGCGCTTCGCAGGAAAAAATCTCATTTACTTAGTCAAGCAAAAAATGTGGAAAAAATGTCTTTGAAAAAATGATATTATTATTTCATCGCAGCAGCAAGGAAAAAAATAACTGGCACTCGCAAAATTTCCGTGTATTTTAAACAGGCTTCATTACGTTACGTCATTACAACCCATGTACTTAACGAAAGTTTTAATTTTTTTATTTTCACATTTTGAAACAAAAAAACGTAGAGGACGGGCAGGATTTTACTAATGTATTCCCTGGAAAAGGGTATACAATTACATAAATATTTTAAGTGTAATTTAATTTTACACTGTGATTACTCAAATCTTCCTTAAAACACATAAAAATGTTACCCTTTAGATTTTTAGCAGTAAGTAGTAGTTTTTTTTTGCATACGCTAGTAGAGGACGGGCAGGATTTTACTAATGTATTCCTGGAAAAGGTATACATTACAATTACATAAATATTTTACGTGTAATTTAATTTTACACTGTGATTACTCAAATCTTCCTTAAAACACATAAAAATGTTACCCTTTAGATTTTTAGCAGTAAGTAGTAGTTTTTTTGCATACGCTTCAAGTAGGTTCTTGTCACTCATACGTACATAACGCTCATTACTACTATTGGCAAAAAAAAATATAATTAATGTTGGAGCTGCAGCTGGCAAACATGCATCCCTTCTTAACTCGAAGCGTACATAGGTAATTAGCTGAGGGCATGTTGATTAGAATGGTTGAGATTTGTGATATTTTCCATCATTCTCTCTCTCGAGACTCGAACTGAACGTTACGTGTTGTAAGTATATATATAAGGTTATCGAATCATGGCAGGTTTGGCTTACCATATAAAAAATTGGCATTTTCAATCCACAAATAATACTATCCTAGTAAAAAAAAGACAAAGAAAGGGAGAAATCATTTTCGATTCAGTTGCGCTGAACTGATGACTGTTAAAACTGTACTCGTTCAAAGAATTTTTTTGTTGATGCTATTATGCGTTATGGTGTGTGAAATGGTGTCATGCAATTTCTCGTTTTTAAAAGCTGCCAACAAACCCATAAAACGAAACAGACTTTTACAAATTGATTTGTGTCAATAATATGCATATGTTTTAATCAGTATTGTACTAAAATTAAATGGTGCATAGGCTTATAACTTTTTGATTTCATGTTGATAAAAGATTGTGCTAAAAATACATACTGTCCATATAAGTTTGGTAAATTTCGTATACTCTTCAAAAATGTGAGTTCGTTCCAGTTCCAGCAAAAACAAAAACAGTTTGAAAGATCCGTTGTTGTTGTAGCGCAGACCGTAATTTAAGTAAGTTTAGGTTCGCATTCGTATGGAATTTGTTAAAGAGAAAGTTTGGCTTTCATTTGTTTGTCCTCAGGCATCTAAGAAAATTTTAGTCAGATCAATTTTTTTTGGGTATTTTAGCCTTATTCTAGTTTACCTGTACTTTGTTGTTCATTCATACTCACTAAATGATAGGTGAAGATTGAAGCATTCAAAAAAATCAACATTTTATTTCCAATCTTACATCATCAAGTCGAAAAAACGCCCTTGTTTTGAGTAATTTTTTGAGCTATGCATTTGTTATCTGGTATTGACCCTTATTTAAGTCACGTGGAATATTTTTAAGGTTATATTATTAAATCACAGTTTCCCCTTCCAAGTATTTGCTTCACGAATCAAGTCCAGACGTTATACAAAGTGAAAGTCATTGTATCCCATTCAATCATCAGGATAACTTTAATATTTTTCAAGCAAAGCTTTATCTTAACAAAAAAGTATCGACTTTTGCTTTTTAATGAAGATGATGCGGTTTTGGCAGCTTTTGTACAGGCAATTCATGTCGGGTTTTGGTGCAGATGGGCTTCTTTCAGAAGAAAACGCTTAATGCGAGTTTGCTTTCTTGCTGTATTTTACTTGATAACATCTAGGCATAAGTGTTGGACCTACAAACGCCAAAGTGAAAGGATCATTATATGTAGAAATATTATGACAATTGTGAATCAAGCAGAGTCGTTGAAAAAAGTGCCCACGGGTACTGACAAATTATACGTGAACGTTTTTGGAACAATGGAAAGAAGTGCTGTTCTGATGTCCGTCTTATATATTTTGTGATTTTTGTGAAATTATCAAGTTTCCTTTTGCTTTAGTTCATGTTATTACAAGATTATGTTTAGTTACAATTGTATCTTCCATATTTAAATATTATTTTCGACGAATGCAGTTGGATCTTATGATTTGTATTATTATACTACGATTATGTTAGACTATGTTACATTATTGTTTTATCCACGTTTTTATTTTGCAATCAGACCCCTGTGATAAATATATATTATACATTTATGTTTTTACAATTAGTTGATAAGATGGCTAAGAAAAAACACCTGCTGGAAAAAATGAGTGGTGAAGCATTTGAAAATTCGTCGAGTTTTACAAATTGCTCACTTTTGTCTGATCATCATCCGCCAAAACTTTTGCTTGTCTATATATGATTATTACTACTACTCTACCTTATGAATAACATTTGTGTAATTATTAGATAAGGCTGTAAGAACAAGTCAGATTTTTTAGACTATCGTTCCGCATTTTAAAGGTAAACTATTTTAAAAAGTTATGTTCAGTTTATATATTATTTTAACATGATCATGAGACAGGAACGGCTTTGGGAATGGAGCGGTTAATTGTATAGCGGAAGGGTTTGAAAAAAATGGAAACTACTGAAAAAAGGTGCGTTAAAATAATGTACTTTTGTAGGCTATTCTTGTTCTGCTTCAGGAGTTTTTTTTCTCAGCAGGAGTGAAAGTAGAGTAGCTTATAAGTTCGAGAAAGGATTGAAAAGGGTTTCAAAAAATGACTCACTTTCATTCAATGTGTCCAAAGAACGAAAACATACATAGGCCTTGAGAAATGTGCATCTGCATCCATTGTAATACTACTAAATAAGAAAAAAAAACGGCATTTTTCCAAGTCAGGCTTTTAGTTAGGTATCTTAAGTGGCAAAAAAAACTAAGCTAGAAATTGCACTACATACATTTTAAGCGCACTTTTAGCTGTATAAACTACATAAATAGTATACTTGTAGTACCTAAGTACGTCTAACGTAGTACCTACATATATTACACTATTGCGTAAGGGATTATTACCTTAAAAAAGCTAAAGACGATGATTGAAGAGTTTTATGGTTAAAGTGGAATGTCAGGATAAGTCCAAAGACCGATCCATACATACATTTGTGAACACTCTGAGGCAATGCAACAATGAATCCTACCTCTCTCTATATCTCTGTTTTCCAATAATATTTAAAAGGCTTTTTTGTTTCGAGTCGAATTGTTACTAATTGTGCTGGATCGGTATACACTTGTACCTTTAAATGACATCGCTCCGTTTTTTTTACAAACAACGTTGATTACCAATTTTAAAAGAAACCAATGAAGTACGTTTACTTACTCTGGCGTGGGGTTTAAATATCGTATATTATGCAAACCCCTCCACGTATAACGACGACCTTTGTACTGATTTACGCAGTTTTTCTTTGGAAGCTGTAAAGATTTTTAAAGTATGGGAAATACTTAAGTTTTGTTAGGTTTAAATAGTATACATACACGTTTTTTTAGGTTCTAAATACTAATTTTACGACTTATGTGTCAAGTTTCGTTTTGAAGGTTTAAGAAAATGCATTTTAAGGAATCATTTGTAAGTACACACACATATTGCTTTAAAAAATACTACATCAATGATCAAAAAAGTGTTAAAAGTATTCGATAGAAACACACAAGGTATATGTTTTGGCTTGTAAGTAAAATAGTAGGGAAAATGAGGAAGGCATAATTAATTATGCATGGTTTTTGTAGGGCCCACATCAAAAAAAATAGTATTCTCGAACCAGCTTGTAACTGTTGGAGAAAGCCTGTTTGAAACAAGTATTGCCGGAATGATATGATTTTAAAAATCTCACCAATGAGTCATATATATACGTACGGAATGGATCATCAGATCATTTTTAGAAGGCTCACACAAACAAAGAAATCCATAAGCTTGTTTCAATTGTATCACTCTGTGTGCGCGTCGCCAATCCATAGTTATTTTGAATGGAATATATACGAATATTAAAAAAACCCAGCTTTGTAAATATATTTTTGAATTTAAATAAATGTAGAATGAGAAAAAAATAGAAAAAAATGCATCAAAACATGTACTTCACAAGGAATGTAATATTATATGATGATGACGATCCACCAAACAATATACAACTTCAATACATACAACAATTCACTAAAAAAAGTTTAAGAAGAAATACCTTTAATCTACATTCACGTCTACATTTTAATAGAGATGTAAACTAGTGATAATACTATGCTTATTTCTGTTCTACCTAAAAATGTTTACTTTCTTCAGTGAAAAAATAATTTTTGTTTGAGTTTTGCTGCTTTTTTATTTTCATTTTTGATTTGCAAAATTATTACAACTCTGCCCGCATTCCCGTTCATCTTTTATTTTACTTACTTTAGATATTGCTTTCACCCGTTGACGTAAATTATAGATCTTCCTGTATCCGTTCATCATTGTTGCATGACAGCTTCCATAAATTCGTACATTGTTCGTAGAAAAATACCCAGATGCATATGTAATTTGATGTCATTTTCCACTACCGACAGCCAACTGAAAAATATCAAATGTCATACCTTTCCACACACACGCCAACTACTAGGTGAAAGCAAGAAATGAGACTTCCAATTTCTCAAAGATTCTCTGACTCTGGATTTTTATGATACGTACTTAAGACGACAATGAAAAGTCTCCACCGACTTTTGAAACTTAGCTGGACAAACATATACTATTATTACAGTCAATCTTTAAATGTTTGTCTTGCCATCTTGTAGCCTTCTTTTCGCAACTCATGATTAACAAAAACCGCTTACAAACTTGTTAGACCGTTCACAATACCCAAGTCTATTCACACTTAAAGTATGTACTTAAATATAAGAATGTCTAAAAAAAGAATAACTTGTCTTCACAGAAAGAGGGTGACAGAGCTGCCTCTTTGAACTGCTTGATGAATGGACAAAGAGAAAGCAATTCCAATACGCTCTGAATATATATCATGATTCATGATTGCATTTCTCGCTAATATCACAGTGCAATCGATTATCTACCTGTCTATCCGCAGTCATCTTCTTTTTTAAAAAAATCCTTTAAAAAGGAGTTCACCACACCACATATTTACTGACAAACACGTCTTATCCACTAAAAGCAAGATTGATCAGTGATTCTTTTTTATTACTACTATGTCGCAAGAAGGTCTATGAGAGTACCCATTGATATATGTACTATATTTGGCATATATATTGACTTGTTTCGACTTTGACTTTTTTCAAAGTGCTGAGAACCGGAGTCAGTCCTAATTGATGTGAGATTATATTCTATATAATAGCAGTTATAATATTACTGATGCAAATCATGTATACCTGTAATATAATAATATGCAAAAGTGTCTGTCTTTTTTTAACAGTAAGTTTGTAGTCGGGTTCGCTCACTTAGTTTGGAGCTGAGGGTGTGCCACACATTTTGATTGATTAACGGACTTTTTCTCAGATGAATTTAAAGATTTTAAAACGCAATAATATTTAATGATGATGATTTTTCTAAAAAAAGAAAATTAGTTGCTGACTCGTTGGCCCAGCTCTCTGGAGAAAACTGTACGTATGAGAATGTAGAACAATCAGAATATTGCACAAAATTAACATGTGACTTATTCAATGTATTCTTAAAAGAAAGGAAAAAAAACTTTCACGTGATTCCTCTCGAGCGAAATGACTCCTGTGAGAAAGTTGTTGAAGCTCAATAATACGCCCCAATTTTTGTGACTGAGTGTCTGTACATAAAATCGTCGTCGTTTTGCAATCGGAATAAAAAGCAATTAACTTAAGCTGTAATAATCTAAATGTTTGGCCCTCTCCGTCAGTACAACATCGATATCAAAGTATTGGTTGTTAACCCCTCATATTTAAAAAGTACAGGTCGATAGTTTCATATACATATGTACATAGAACGTTAGTATTTCATGATAAGTACTTGTGAAGGTATATGCATACATATTAACATATTTTAGCAGAAAAAAACTAAATTTTACAGTTTTTACTTTTACGAGTCTAGATTTAGGAATCACTAAATACTTGATTACGGCTAAAAACTTGTTTGTGTGTACAGGCCTTCTAGAGCTTATTTGGATACCACTTGTACACTCCACACTGGCAAAAATTATATCCAGCAAAAAATATGAACAAAGCCAGCTCGACTAGTTAACCATAAAGATATAAGATATACCTGGTAGGTGTGTTACGCTTCAGAATCAATGTGGCGTACGATTATTACGAATTTTATTTTTTATTAACCACATTATCATTAAGCTATGTATATGATACATTATTAATGTCCCTTCCATCATGCTCAGTGTATACTTCGTCAAACAGGTGTGTGATGTATAATCATGATCATATTGAGAAAAAGTATTCATATTCATAAATAAGTATTTACTTGCTTATATAAATAAATACCAATTACAAAAAAAAAGTCAAACAGGTGTGTGATGTATAATCATGATCATATTGAGAAAAAGTATTCATATTCATAAATAAGTATTTACTTGCTTATATAAATAAATACCAATTACAAAAAAAGAAAACGTACAATAGTGAAAACATGTACTCGACATCGAGGATCAATTTCCTTGCCCGTACAGAAGGGTGGCGAATCTGCAATTTTGGAAAAAAATGGAACATGAAGTGTATAGTAGTGGTGCCTCCAAATAAAACACAAAATCCGATCTTTCCCTCACACTCTGACTTCCTCCTTTCGTATAAATATGTAGTTGGACCAGAGTCTTCAAAAGAAGAAATGAAGCCACGAGTTTCCCAAATACTAAATACCCACTCGATTGACAAAGCACGCTTAGAAAAGGGAGTAAAAAAGGCATTTTCTAATAAATTTTAGAAGTCTAAACCGGCCTAAAAAAAGCTTACTTAAGACGAAATGGTTAAAATTTCCGGTTGTTGTCCACGAAAAAAATATAAGCCTACACGCGCCTTGCATAATGTGACAGACGCAATTGGTGACAAAATTGACGTAACAGAAAATGAAGAAGGTTGAAGAAGAAAATATTACGTAAATGTTCAGAGTGTTGAACCTCTGAGCGAGGGTGTAATAAGAAGCCAAAAAATGAGCTCTTTGTCCCAAAAGAGTCGAACAAATAAAGACGTGTTGAGTTTCACATTTTCAAATCATTGGCGAGATGATAAGACGATGATTGGTTCTCCAGAGGTGTCGTTTCTGGAGGAAATTACAATAATCACCTTTGCTCGCGCAATTTTCTTGGGGAGAATTTTTTAAGTTGTCAATACTTTTGTGGGAAGCATCAAACCAAATACTGGACGCAAAAAAAAATCACATAAATATTTGTTTTTTATGTGAACTCTCATACATGAATCATGAATCGTCGGTCTCCTCAATAATCACAAGTGGGAAAAAAAGAGATGGTTCAGTTATATAAAATACGAACACATCAATCAAAATACAATAAATGGTAATACAAAGATATAAGAGAAATGTTGAAAATCATATTCGTGTCTTCAATTGATAAGCCAAAACGAAGCAATTTACATTAAATGATAATTAAATACGTTTACAGGAAAGATTGATAACATTTAAGAAATTACATGATAATGATGAAGAATTAGTAGGCTTAAGTAGAACTTTGTTCATCTGTATAAAAAACCCTGGTCCAAATGTTGTGCTCGATTTCAAAAAAAGTTTACAAGTGCTGCGCAGTGTGAGAAAAAAAAACGAAAAAAACGAATCAATAAAAATAATTACATTTTTACTGATTTCAAACTCTCCAGCTCGGGAATAAAAAAAAGTTTGTAATAGTGACCTTGTTCGATGTTTAAAGAAAAAAAAATGTCAATAAGATTGGCACAAGACAATGGTAACGGACGTCTGGTACCTTTCGTATGGACCTGATGGTACCTTCCTAAGAAATAGGGATAATGCATTTTTTGGGGATACAAGGTCATGTTAAAAAAATCACTCTTCTAGAACCGAGCAATAAAATCAAACTAATGACGATGATCAGAAATTCCTCCAATTTAGACTTAGCTCTCCTTTAATTATGTATTATGATAAGCATGTGCATACGTCTCTAGTCTTCTCAGTCTTTAAATTCTTAGCCGAGCTTTAAGAATGTAGATTAAAACTAACAACAGTGGCTTCGGTAAACGCTGCCATATACTTATTATGCGAATTAAAAAACAAATTATATGATTTTCATTGTTCCTTTTCTTTTCTTGCTTTCTCGTCTCCTGCAATTTTTTTAAGTCTATAAGTTTGATAGTATTTAAAGATGAGATAAATCTGCTATACAAAAAATTTTCATTGTTCCTTTTCTTTTCTTGCTTTCTCGTCTCCTGCAATTTTTTTAAGTCTATACGTTTGATAGTATTTAAAGATGAGATAAATCTGCTATACAAAAAAAACACTTTCATTCAAAATCTTTCAATTTGTGTGCAAAACAGCGAAAGATATGGAAAATTGTATAATTTTTTGCTGGGTAGAAGCCTATAATATACTCTACAACAGTTATAAAAGAAATCTTCTAATAAAAATGACTGAATGTGCTCTATCTGTGATCTTTTGACGTCTTGTTGTAGATTAACTCGTTGAAGTATTTTTCTTCTCTGCTTTCGTCCAGAACTCAAACACCAAGAACAACCGTAAATGTGATTCTCTGGTGTTTCTCTATTACCACGTATTTTACAAAAAAAAATACAAGAGGTTCTTCGTCTAATAAAAGGCATATTTAGTCGTTGAGTTCGATATCCATGCGTGTATAGTTTGTGTTGGCGCCCATTCACCGCCCAACCAACTAAAAAAAAGTAATCTTTTTGGCCGTTTGTATAAACGTTCCATGGAGAAAATATGATTATGGATTCTATTACTAATAATGTACAGCTAATTGCCTGAGAAATTGGGCTTGGAGTGTCGGAGTGTAGCGTACGTACAGACATTATGATTATGTTTAATTTTAGGCAATCATCCGTAACGTATAACAATGACAAGATCCGTCATACGAAAAAGAATATACTGGAAGATGTCAAAGTCTTAGGCTTTCAGTGAAAAAAAATGTAAAAAAAAGATTGTTTTCTGTAAGTAAAAATAATGTATAGATAATTGATACATGATAGAATAAGAAGTGTAAGCACATTGCATACAGTAATAATAATGATAACTTTGTTGGTGAAAATATGTACCCTCAAGATGAAATCACATGCACAATACCACATTACCACGAAATATTCAATTCTTTGATCTTACCTAATGATAAGCTATATAATAATAATATGTATGTAGAAAAGTGAATGTCTTAAATTGTGGAAGTTGCTTGTATATTTAAATAGTAGAAAATTAATGATAAAAATGCTAAATATCAGGTAAGTAGATCTAGCCTTTAGCAAGTTTTCTTCTTTCCAAGGTCCTCCGTTAGAAAATGCGGGTTTGGTGAAAGTTGAGACCTTTATGCAAGACAAACTTTGTATGCAAATGAGCAATTTTAGCATGCAAATTCCCTACAAGTATTTAAGAAAAAAAAAACGATTGACTGTTTTAACTGTCTGACAAAACGACCTGTGAGGATTATTGAGTATGAACTACGTTTATCTATAGCCTATATAGAATCATCAAGGACTTTTTCTCATCAAAAACAACGAAATTTTCCGTGTTAGCATTGAAATTTTTTGAAGGGAAGACGAAACGATGAAGTTTTAATGTTATTTGGAAAATTCTGAGCAGAGGAGCAGCAGGTGGCATGAAAATAATTAAATAGAATGAGAGTCGTACTTATAACCGTAAGTACCATACTTACTACCTATGCATATATAGAGAGCTTACCTGACTTTTCTGTGACGATCGTATGTTATTACTGAAAAAAATTGTGAGCAGTGAAAAAAACATTGAACTAATCAATCATTGGCCTGAGATTTAGCGTTTTTTCAACGAGATGCATTCAACTACTAACAAAATACTACTCTTGACTTTCACTTTTTCTCTCTCGAAAAATGAACAAAAAAACTTAATAAAAAACCCTGAAGAACTTGTGAGGACTGTCGTATAAAAAACTTATATGCTACAGGATATTTCCACGTTGATCATAATTGCCAAAAATCGGACTTCTATATACCAAGAAAAAAATCTAACATAATTTGAGTTTTGCTTGTTCAAATATACATTTTAGGGGATTTCTTTTTGTTGTCCATGAAATAATGAGAAAGTGAATGAAGAAAAATTCGGTTCCATTTTAGTCAGACAAATGACATTGATGTACATGGGCACTATACTACTTCTACGTTTTAGCTGGTTAAAAGTGCCTTCTTCGGAGACAATTTGAGAGAAAAGTTCAAGGATATTTATCACACAAAAAAATCATTTCCGTTCAATTTCGTGGCAGATTTACCAAATACTTAAAACTAGCTTTATTTTCTGGGAATTACACAACAGAGCTCACAGTAATTTACACACGGCTCTGGGAAAAAACTCGATTTTATACAGGATTTCATCATGATGAAACCTCGAAAAAATAAATATCTGATTCAATAAATAAAAACAATGTTCGCAGCAACAGTTTGGCCCAAAGAAAGATGACATTCCAGTAGTGACTTTAAAAAAACCTTCAGTTTTTGTCTGAGATTCAATAAGTAAAAATATACAGCGATAATTTCAAGTTGCTTTCTCAACTACATACGCATTCCAAATGCTTCTAACCAGATTGTGCCTTTGTATCAATTTCCAATCAAGTAGGAAAAAGTATAATACTTTTTGAAAAACCATATTATTGTTTCATATATTGCGTAGTCAACTTCTTCATTTCTCACTTTCAATCACCAAAAAACCTGCAATTGCCAGTTGAAACAGTCTGATTCATACACTGCCCTGTACTTCATTTGAATCGTGAGTGTTTCGCAAAAAAAAAGTTTTTTGACACAACCTTTTTCATTTTTTGTCAAGTTTCAAGACAGACAAACTCTATATATTTTCCTCTGGTAGACTGTAGTCTCTCTCGAATATAAAAAAAACATGATAATGTGCTCGAGTCATTTGAGGCAACAAAAAATGCTGTGCAAATATCGACACATATTTGTCAAGTACCTGATGTATAAAGTAATCTTTAGATGATAACTCTAGTCATGAATGAATCGGCAAGACTAAATCATTTGGTACTTCAAACAAAAAAAAATTAAACAAGTTCTTAATCTCAGTTTAGAAGCTTTATGCCTTCATACATGTGTAAAAAAAATCTAGCGTATCATAAATACTTACACATTTAGTCCTTAGTATTCCTGGGATCGTACAATTTTTTGAGGAAAAACATATATTGCTCTTCTCTCTGTCTCTCTACTCCTACATAATGATAATAATAATTATAAAGTTAGGCGAAAATTAATTACATGTGTGTGTACCTGCTGCACTTTCAGTGATCTTGTGTTCTGATGAGAAATTATAAACTGTAATGAAAAACCTTTCTGACAAAAAAAACAAAACTGCTCAGTTTTTTAGCAGCATTCTCTGCAAATTTTTTAGACTTTTGTGCTCTTGAGATTGACAAAGAAATGACGGCGTGGGTAGATAATTTGAGAAACAAATCATACAAAAAAATTAATATTCCCCTTTGTTTCAAAGTGCATGTAGGTATGCATAATATATTATAATAATACAATAAAATTTCATGTAAGATTATCGTTCTTAAGGGTCTGTGTAAGTCGTCGATAATATTTTGAAAAAAATGACATCTCTCTCGTTCTATTTTTATTCGGATAGATGCCTAGAGAAAAGTCCTTCCAGTTTTCAATTCCATTATCTTAAGTTTAGCCTACTTACTTATACTGCTATACAAATCGCGGATAACAATAAAAATATTAACTTTTAGCTGAAGCTGAAGGTTTTATAGGTAAACCAGTAAATCCAGAAGAAGAAGAGGAGGGAATAAATAACGATTTTACTTTAAATATGACGAGGTCTTAATGCGCAAACTTTCAATTTTTACTCTTTCAATATCATTGTCTCAAAAAAATGTAATCTGTATTCGTCAACCTTAGAGTTTGTTGCTGCACAATCAAGAGAACAAAAAATTTACATATTTTAAAAAACTTGGAGAAGAGAGCATCTATAAAAAAATCTTGTGTATTCTTATACCATCATTTTCTAGCAATATATGTCTGAGAAGCGAATCAAAAAAAAATCTTTCTTTTCATGCAGTGCGGTGCTTTAGAATATCATATAGTCCTAACAGATAATTGGTATACTACAGAACTTAATCAAAATAATAATTCTTAAATGTCGCATGATGGTCAGTGCCAAATAACGTTTAGTTTTCACACCAAAAAAAACATTCCATTTTCCAAAAGTCGGTAGTTGGCAGTTGATAATAAGAAGTGGAACGAAATATAATAATTAGTGATGCTCCATTGGAGGTTAGACTTGCATGGGTAGAGATAGATAGAAAAAACGCATTTAGTTGTCCACTGTATAAGCACAAGCCGTTGCAAAAGTTTCCTTAAACTTTTTGCAACTTGCAAATTGCAATGAACGTTTATCTTATGCCTTTTCCCAAAGAAAGCACAAAAACTTCCACAGCAGCCAAAAAAGAGAATAAATAAATTTAGTATCTTCTTCATTATTACTGTCATACTGGTCAGTATTTAATTATTATGTTGTCTTCTCATCATCTTCATCATCATCACCTTCAACTAAAAAACTCAAGGAGTCTTTTCACATAGAAAAAAGCTCTCAATCTATAAGTTTCAATCAAAAAGCAGTATACACATGGTTCAATGTTTGAAAAATTAGGGCAATATACCACGACGCTTAAACAATCAACTCTCTCACATAAAACAAAAAATCAGCATTCTGAAATTATAAGTTGTTATTAAATCAATAATTAATTTTTGTCATTTTTTCTCGTATAACCCCGCATTTCTCAACTTGCGCACTTCATATTATAAAACAGAAATATAACCAGCTATTTATGTTCAATAAGCACTATATAAATTTCCATCAACTTTTTCCCTTTTAAAAACGCCATAATTAATCGAAATACGAAGTAAAATCTCTCTTCCAGTTTTGACTCCACCCATTGCGCAGTGAATAATCAAATAAATTTATTTTTTAATTTTTTTACTCAGCAGTAATTATTACAATTTGCATCTAC
>JAHZMY010000578.1:0-11167 GCA_027743915.1 Seira sanloemensis
GTTTTTGTCTACTTATCCCATACCGCCTGTCTCAACACTCAAAATCTATGTACACGCAAAAACGCCCACCATCCATCAACCGCGGGTGTATAAACAAAAGTCCGAATTTCACTTTCTCCGACTGCAATCCGCTTGTCACTAGAGAGAGAGAGAGAGATGTAGTTGCGTGCTTCAATATTCAAACATTTCCGGGGAAAATGTCCGTGTGACAATGCACTAGCTTATTTTTATGCCGGTCGAAATAATTCCGGTTTTTACGATTTCTCTCTCTCTCTCTCTCTTGGATCGCTCCCTTCCACATCGCAATAGTAACGGAGACGACCGTGTGGTGGGTGTAACAAGTGGAAAGTCTGCCGATTCTTTTTTTTTTCACTATTTTTTTTTACGACGGGGCATCAACAAGTGTGGCGTCATTTCACGAGTGGGAGCACAAAAGGCTTTGTGTACATATCACCTGATGGGATCGAGATTTCATTTTGAGATGGGAAAATATGCAAAACGGATTGTCACCTCGTTTTTACCCTTCCGCTTTCTGATTTTTTGTTGACAGATGGAAAGTAGCATTTTTTTACATTTTTTGTTGATATGTAGATAGTATCATTTTTTCCTGAGAAATGTTTTTTATCAACTTCCGCCTCTTCACGATTCCGTGAAACGCTGTGTTGTAAAGGACGGGAGTGTTTTAATGATCAATTTGTGTTGTTTTCGGATAGGGCCGAGCTAGTAAAATTATATGTTACAACTTCATCGATTCTCAATCGAAAAGGACAAGAAGTATGAGATAATGAGGCAAAATGTGAGGTAGATGTATTCGTCTGTAAAAAAAAGTAGACGTTTTTGTCAACCTTTCAACACACGAACAGTCGAAATCTGCGGTCGTGTTTGGAGAAAGTTTTTTTTACAAAACTTTCAAATACGAAGCTTACACAAAGTTTACATTTTGTCTTCACATTTGGTCTAATTTTTTTGTCAATTTTATTTCATTTGTGAATGTATTCTCCGATTCAGCTTTCAAAACTTACTACGTGCTTATGTTATAGACTTTTTTCTTAAAAAAAGGTGGACGCTTTTGACTGTCTTTTCCATGGTAATCCATGTTCCAAAGGTAGCAGAAAAGTTAATTTTTGTTAATCCAAAAAAAAACGCTTCTACCGGACTGAAATTTTGCCTACTCGTCCCTTACTGGATGGCCTCAATTTTACTTTGAGACGTAGACATTGATATGACCCTTTGATTCCATTCAGTCATGTGCTCCTCGAGCTCGTCAAAGATCTCCTTTAATGTAATTTGATAGGAAAGAAAGTGAAAAAAACAACAATAATATTTATGAAAAAAGAACTTACAAGCTTGAGAAGTGACCATGATGCTTTCCCCTTCCGGCCCGTGTTTTCTGAGGGAGACAGAGAGAACAGAGAAATACTGTTAATTTCAGCTGGCACAAAATGCGTAATATGAAGTCGAAAGGCGAGTTCTCACATCACCCCCGAACGACCTATTAAATGTGTATTGCTTCTTAATAACTCCGAGAGTCTTACCCTGGTCCAGCAAGTTGTGGAGGGGAGGTGGCTGCTCAATCACGGTACCTACACAAAGAAAAATCCGAACAAAACGTTGTCATGCCAAGATTGTGCAAGATTTGTCAAAGCCAGAAGTGGGCAAATGCCGGTAAATACCAGTAACCGTGAACTTCGAAAAAAATGGGAAATGTGGGAAATCGCTTTTTCTTCGCCAAATCTTAGAATTTTGATTTGTAGAATATTGAAAATGATTAAAGTAGTATTTAAACGCTTTTAAATGAGCCAAAGTGTAAATTACTATTAAATTCTAGTTAAAAACAAAATTGTAAACCCCACTGCAACTCACTTCCAAACACTTAAGGATTTAGCTCATATTTGATAATTCGCAATATTTCCCACGGCCCTAGAAGACAGGGCTCCTTTACACGGGAAATTAGCATTTCTAGTTTCTACCATTTTTGGAATTACACAAAATTATGCTATTTGAAAAAATTTTCAAAAATTTCATTGCCATTTAAATCCTTGGAGAAATTCAGTGGTTGGAGAATTCTGAGACCAATACAATGCATTTGAAACGAGTTTCGGACATTCTGGCCAGTTTTGGATAGGACTGGTTTTGGACATCCCTTGGAAAAAAAGCGTTTCGGCTGAGAAATTTGTAAAAGGATTTGTAAGGTCCTGACTACCGTCAGGTTGCATTCTCCTGATTTCGTAACTGTCGTAAATACAATTGAATTAAGAGACAATATGTATAATAATTCCCAACAATGGTTGATGCACAAAAAATATGACAAATCAGGGGCGAGATGAAATTCAGAACGTTTTTTTATTTCGTGTCAGCAACTTTTACTAATCAAAGGTATATGACATTGCTTTTTCTCCAGCTTCAGAGAAGAGGCTGAGACAAGACATCAGTGATAAGTTTGTGAGAGTAAATTAGTACATGTTTTTTTCTGAAGAATTACTCTCGGGCTGATTTTTGTATTGCCGATAAATTTTGAAGAAGGTGCATAAATTCCTTGGAAATTTATCTCTTTCGTGAGAACTCGCTTGGAGGGTAAACGGTTTGATTGCACATTCAAGATTTTGCTAGTGTTGGAATTTGCCATCCAATTACATTTTCACAGTGGAAAGGAAAAAACGTTTTTCCTGGAAATAGGCTAAAATATCCAAATCATCTGGTAAACGCATTACATTATGCCATCGTCTCAAAATGGACCCACCATAGAACTTTTCTTACTTTTTCGACGTCCAAACCCATATTGACCTTTGATTTTAATTTAAATCTAGATATTAACCAATTCTGCAGTTTCCCTGTTTCAGAACAACGATTTTGAATAGTCATTTATAATTATTCTTCCTCCCTCATATTGAAAATATTTAAAATGGCGTAGCGTTGCTAACGAATTGGCTGATTTAAAAAGTGGCATAGAAAACTCACTGTTTTATTACATCAACCAATTCGTCAGCGACACGGACAATGAAGAGTTTTCTTATTGCAGAGGCAAGACAGTAAAAGCAATCCAGATTGGTTAGTCGGAAATTTCAATATGTGTATATTTATGTTCTCATGCAAAAACATGATGGCGTCAAGTCAAGCTCTGTTCATATTCGTATGCTAGATTTTGACGTACTTTACCCCCGATGTGCTGTAATACATGGAGAACTCTCCATAAATCCATTCCAGTTTAATACAAGCACGAAGCGTTTCCCAATTTCTCCATCTCAGTGGCTTACAGGTTACGTCAAAGTCAGCTCGAGAGTTACCAATTTATTTAGCAAGTCTTCTAAAAATAGATTTAAATATGTACATATAGTACATGTTATAGCATGTATGAACAAGCAAAATCGCAAATTTTGCGCAATCTTTCTTTCCCCCGTCCCAATGTCAAAGCTGACGTCATATTCACAGGTAAAACGGTTTTATTTGTGCAGACATGTATCTACGAAAACAAACATAATTCGTCCACCTCACAAATCCAAATTTATTTGAGTCACCTCATTTATGTGAGGAGTAGAGAAAGTCATCACACTTCACAAGTACTTGACTAATTACGAGACTTCCTTTTCTTTCCNGAGGAGTAGAGAAAGTCATCACACTTCACAAGTACTTGACTAATTACGAGACTTCCTTTTCTTTCCTTTCTTTCAGAAGCAAAAAAGGTGAAAATAGCTGGAGAAAGAAGATCTCACAAAAATTTATATTTTTCGCTGCTATTTGAATTCTAATGCAGAGTGCTTCAAGTTCTGGTGAAAGTTTGTCCAAAATCACGACTCTCTTTGTCTTTCGTAATTGACTCATTATCTCGTTTTCTAATTACGTTTTACGTATACATACAAAGTACATATTTTGCTAGAAATGGTAGAAAGAGAGAGAAAGAGAAAATACGCTTACAAAACGCTTTTTCATGGAGTTAGATCAAAGGAAAACTCAGAGTTATCTTTTTTCTGCTGTGGTGTGCATTAATTCAGCGCGTAATCGAGTTTATGTAAATAGGCACGTTCATTTTCCTCTCGTTTGAGCTTATCACAATTCACCCTGGTAAGGAGTGAGTTTTAGGTGCGGTGCGAGTGCAAATTCGAGCTAACATATTGCACATGGAGTGCTGATGTTGGCCAAAAAACTGGTATGAACGATTCCAAATCGGTTTTGATTGCATTGTCAAAATGAAATGTTGAAGTGTGATTTTCAAACTTGTTTGCAGCAAAGTTTGTTTGTGGATTTCTATAATCAGGATTTGAGTCCTACGTGCATTTTTAAAAGTCAGTGGGAATATTTGAAAACATATATATAGCTTCACATATTTAAATATAGGCTAGATGCATCATCAAATTCTTAAATTTAAAATTTAATTACGTAGATAAAAAAACAAATTTTTGAATCTTTTTGCTGTTTCAAAATGCATGGGAATGTCGATTAACAATATAGCTTATTAACAATAATTAGTTTAAATATGAGCAAAAAGTCTCGAAATGGACATCATTGAGCTAAATGAAACTGTCATTTAAGTGATTTTGCAGAATTATTATTTCAGCTCGCACTTGAAACCGTTTCCTTTTAAGTATTTTTTTCTAAATAGTATCGTCCTGGGTCTAATCTCCCAATCATGCGCTAACTTCATTAATCCAGTTAATATTTTCTCGATGCTAAAAATATTCCCTCCACTGCAACAAATCGACCGTGAATACGGAAAATTGGCAATATGTTTGAGTTGACTTTTGGAAAATTGGAAATATGCGATGCATTTTAAATAGCATATTGCCAACTTTCCAAAAAAAACAACTGAATCATATTACCAATTTTCTAAAAGTCAACTCAAGTATATTGCCAATTTACCGAATTCACGGTCGATATTTCTCCTTTCACCAGTAACTGCTTGTTTATTTACTTTCCCTTAGTCACTGCCTAAAAACTACGAGACTGAAATGTAACTAGGAGAGTGAAAGTACAAAAATAAAGAGAAAGTTTATACATGTTTTTATCTTCTAAGAGAAAAAGGAGAGAATTGTATGAGAACCAGGCGCTGAGTGGAATTAAAGACGGCGATTACATCAAAATTGGCCATTCGAGAATTCCTCACTAAACTCTCACAAACTCTCAGAGAAAGGTCGGCAGAACTGAGGAGCATTCTGTACGTGGTCGCCGGAGTAGTGAAATTCAGCCGGAAGAATGGTGTCGGATTTGGGAAAATTGTAAAAATGGGGACATACCGGTAAAATCAAAGGTAAATACAAAGTTTCGGACTCAAATTGAACTCAGCTGCTTGAAAAATTGTCCAAAACCCCATTGCCAAATACAGACTGGGTAAACTCAATGGTAGAAGCATCGTAAGACAAATCACAAAATGATATTTAAACGAATTTTGAACTTTTTTGTACCACTATTGTTGGCTTTTTTGGCATCTCGGAGGGGAAAATCGCTTTCCACGGTGAATATCCAACACTGCCGCAGAGGAAAAGAGTGAAAGTGTCGGAGATAAGTGAAATGGGACGAGACTTGCATTCACACGACGTGAAAGTCAGAGAAAGAGTGAGTGAGGCTGAGAGAGGTGTTGGTGCAACTATGCAAACAAAGGGAGAAAATTCCTGTGAGGAGATTGGTAGACGGCAAAAGTCGCCCGAGGGCAAGTGTGGCGAAAGTGTGCCAAAAAAAATCGGAAAACAAACAATCAAGTTGGTGCAACTATGCAAACAAAGGGAGAAAATTCCTGTGAGGAGATTGGTAGACGGCAAAAGTCGCCCGAGGGCAAGTGTGGCGAAAGTGTGCCAAAAAAATTCGGAAAACAAACAATCAAACATTCTCCTGTTATGAAAAGGCGGAGTTAATCTGAAGCTGTGCACGTACAAAATAAAAAAGTCAAAATAGAATTTAATAAAATAGGCAAATGTTTTTTTACGAAGTGAGCGGGAGAAACATACTAAATCATTTATTTTTTTCGATTTTTTTCGAGGCGACAATTTGAAGGATGAATGGTTAATATGTTTTTATTACAAGTCAGTCTTGATTTACAATTAAAGTAAAGAGTTGGATGACGGGATGGTTTTTGGGGAGTTGAATTCGGTTTTAGACGGGAGTAGAAAAGTTGAAGGTTTTTATGCAAATATCTCCATAGGCTTGTTGTCTTGGAAAAAAATAAAGCAAGGATGTTGAACATTGTAAAAACAATGCAAATAGGTACATAGTGTAAATGTTAAATAAAGTCGCCATCAATGGTTTCTGTACGTTAAAGCTGAAAGTAAGTTTCCCAAGTTTTCTAATTTTGTCGAAATAACCTAAACTTTTGCGTATACATAATCTGAACTAGTTAAGGAGTATACTCCAGCAAAAAACTAAAATCTGAAATGTTGTGTTCTATTTGAATTTGATCAATTGCGGTTTAAAAAAATTCAATAAAAGTATGAGTTTACTCAAAGAACAGCCCCTCGTTTTTTTCAATTTGGGTTCAAAACCAGTTAAATATGTGTACGCTTTCTAAAAATCTATAATTTTCTATCAGATTTCAATTTGGTCAGTATTGGACGTTCAACTCATTTGCCGATGAAAGTTTGGTTTTTGAACAGCCGGAAACTTTCCTTGAATTTGTTTTAAAAAATTATTTGTATTCTCCTTCCAAAACCCATAGTTTCCCATAAAATTTTAATTTGCTCAATTAGGCCCGGCTTTTTCGGAAAAGGTTCACATTGTTGAACATTCTAAGTTCCCTAAATTTGGGTTTTAAAAATTAGTTAGATTTTGGCTGTGGATCTAATTTTTCCTTAAAAATCTCTTTCATAGCACATATCTAGTGCAAAGATTTGTATACAGCGGATTGCAATTAAAATTTATTCCAACCCAAAAGCAAGATATATGGCAACAACCAGTGTTTCAAGTTTTCAGTCAATAGTTCTGCAGAATCCGAGCTTGCGCTTGTCTTCCAGATTCCAAAGATTTCGGATGTCCACTCCAACTCTCTACTTGAAATGTATGCACACGAGTCTATGTATACATACATACATATGCACACTTTATATTATTGTCGGGCTCCTCAACATCTCTTAAGTAAATGCTCAACTTGACGTCACCATTTTATTGCGTGTAGTGTTCATCCCATTTGGAGGAATTTTTATTGATTCGCAGTTACCATCATTCCTCCTCCTACAACTATTACGCCGAGTATACGAAATTGATTTAATTTTATGAAATAAAATTTTATGTTCGTGAAACGAGCTCCACGTAGGCAGCCCCCAAGGAACAATGAAATGATATGAATTCTCTCTCTTTATCTTCCTCTTTCCTCTCAAAATCAATGGAATTGTTGAGGACAGGACATTTCTTTCCTAGGAAATTGGAAAGGTGGGCCAAAACTTTTGGAAAGGTGTATTATGTGTGCCCAGAACAGTACGGGATAAGTAGGTAAATGTTGCTGCCGGGTAGATGTTTTCTGCTGTCAAAAGGTTGACGTTATAAGCTACCAAAAGGTTACGTTTCCAATTCACGGACTGGCAGAAACAAGCTGCGGTTTCTCGAGAAAGTTTTAGTAGATGCAAAATTAGCGGGAAGTTTAAGTTTTGTTTTTATATTTGGTCTAAATTTTGTCGGATTTTTGCCAATGCGGCATCATCCAATAACTTCACATACTCTCTCAGATGCGAGTTTCAAATTTTAAAAGTTTGCGAGTCTTACCGGGTCAATACAAACAAAATTATGAACGGTCGATGTTTTTGTCCGTTTTCTGTCCGTCCGTTCTAAATTTTGTAGAATCTAAAGAGTTGGCTTGGTACAATCTCATTATTTTTATTACTTGCTCAGACGCAACTTCCAAAACCTGAAAATTTCTATGTACGTTTACACACCGCGCTAATAACAGAAAAAATTGGAAAAGGTACACGTCTTCGATCGATTTTTGTTTGTTTTAAATTTACTTCACAAGTCTAACAGAAAACGATTTTTTGTGCAGCAAAAAATATACCCCCGCCAGACATATATTTTCGCCTAGTTATCCCTCACTGCCGAAAGAGTTTTCTCCTCTCTTTTTTCTCTCTCCGGGAGACTTGAATTTTTTGGCAGATTTATTGGGGAAAGGACAAGAAGGTGTGTAGTTTATGGCATGCGGTGCGCATTCAAATGAAGCCATGCGTTGCATAGAAATTGACACTTTCTCGGGCACATTATCACAACTTCTTATGCCAGAGACTGGGCCTAATATATATGGAGAGAACCTATTGATTTTTTTATCTAGAGCCAGGTGAGAGGTCACTCCGATTCTTTGAGGATTTTTTCCTTCCGCTGTGGGAACAATTGAGAAATTCACCATCTAGATTGATTTTCTACCATATTCTTTGAACTTTTGGTAGACAAATGGGCAAGTTGAAGGTATTTTGTAGTCATCGCACTCGCGACTCTGACGAAAGAGAAAGTGGGCTTGGAAAAGACAAAAACAGTTTGAAAAGTTGAACTTCGACTTGTGACAATATAATTTGCCCATTTAATAATGCAAGAGTAACTTGAAATTACCGAGTTGTGAATTTGGTTTAGGTCACTTTTGTCCATGAAAATTTCATTCCAAATTTAACTCGAAAGCTAGAATGTAAGTCGCCTGTGTTTTTTTAATTTTGTGAGTATTTAGACATTAGATGAAAGTTGGTGAAGCAATATCATCCTTGTCCTAGGCCCAGAAACATCTTTAGCTTTTATTGATAGTTTCATTGATGAAATTTTCTTTGAAAAAAATAATTTTAAATTTGTGAAAGAATTATTCTTATCTCCGACACTGATTTAGACAAAGATATTCAATTACTCGCAAATTGGTTATAATTATGTTCAACTATGTCAATATACGACGTTTTGTCTGTCAACTGCCCAATTACGAAATGAATATGGCCTTCGCATTTTGTCATATTCATATTCGAACACTCAAGCGATCAATAATTTGCTGCAAAAGTTACTAGCAACTAGTAAGTACCTAATTAAAAATTATATCATACATACATATAATTTCAGTCTCGGCTCTGTTTTCACTAACTTTTCCCTTCAAAACATTTGCGTTTTTTGTACAGTTTGGGTGTTACTAACGTCATCCCGATGCACTTCCGCAGAATGTTCAGATGTCCACTTAAAACTTTTCTACTTGCCAGTAAAAGTGCGGAGCCAACAGCAGCGCCTAACTTTATCCTAATCCCCCGAATCCATTTCCATCTTAAACTGACACATTACCCTCAAAACGTTACTTTACAGTTCCGAGAAAAGGAGGGAAACGACTGTACAGTATAACATGGGAGCACGAAAACTGCCCTACCGTAAACTGCCAGGGCGAAAACTGCCAGACGAAAACTGCCACTGGCAGTTTTCGCCCTGGCAGTTTTCGTCTGGCAGTTTTCGCCCTGGCAGTTTACGGTAGGGCAGTTTTCGTGGAACCGTATAACATGGACCAACTCCCTTTTGGAGGGAAGAAAGTGCATTCTGAGAAGATTTTTTTGAAAGCACAGCTCGACTAACTCCAGCCTTGTTCTGTTCCCCATTCATTTACAACTTTTCAAGGGAAAACTCAGAATTGCAAGTTACGAACTGTGTCGTTGTCAAACAAGCTGATTTCGGTAGCATTCAAGTGAGTCAGGAAACATAAATAGATTCAGACACTCATTAATATTCCAAATTTTGGAAAGAATTTAACAACTGTCAAAAAACTTCAGGAAAGTCACACAGGCCGTCGTTTTTTTTGTTTTCCCTTCGAAAAGTCTAGTTTGGAGGATGCTTTCGTATTTTAAATTTTTGCGTAAGGAAAATACCGAATTTGGCGGAAGGAATCAACTTAAAAGCTTGGTCACGCTTTGAATTACGGTTGGAGCTGGAGACAACCTACAATTGGTAAATACAGGCAAAATCTAAAGTAAGGACCATTTTGGACGTCCAAAACCCAGCTGCCTAGCACTCCAATGTCGTATTCTAATCAATAAAATTAAACATTAAAAATAGGCTGAGACAAAAGGAGGTAAATAGTGAATGGCGTTTAGGGCAAACGAGTTTCGGACTGTTTGGACAATTTCTTAAAAAATCCCATCCCACTAGAATATGTTTTGGGTGGGAAATACCCAACACTACTTTGAAATGGCGAATATTGTAAGTCAAAATGTAAGGAAACAATTTTATACACGTAGAATTCTTAAACCACAAATCATTCCAAAATCCACACTGGGACAAAAATACTTATTGTTCGGTTAAAGCAGAAGAGTGTCGTTTCATGCAGAGAAAAATTCTTTCATGTATACAATATTCGTCCAAAATTCGGCGTAAACCGTGAATTTTATTTTCAGAAAAAAAAACAACTCCGTACCAAATTGCTTATATCAAAGAAAATGTAACAAAATCCGCCAAGAAAATATAGCACAACCCACGGTTTTTAAAAAAAAATAATTCTGTAAGTTTTCTCTGTGTTTTACGCGTTCGACCCACCTTTCCTCCCAAACTCGACACATTTTGACCTATTCTTAAAATTTCACCTCTCATCAAATGTTCCCCACCCTATTAACTCCCCCCAAACTCATTTATTCCGACGAACACATATATTCCATATCCACTCCTAGCAAGTAAAAAAATGAATCATCAGTAAAAAACTACTCACCGCGTAAACTCTTCCTCTGGCCGAGACACTTGCCATAGACGAGTAAATCCCCAGGACAGATCTGCATCGGCGGGATGACCACAATCGAGCTTCGCCTGGCCCTCGGACTCGTGCTATCATCGCTGCTTCGACTAAACGTTGAAGAAAAAAAACACAGACATTAGCATAGAGAAAAGGCCAGGTAAATAATTGATAATTATGCAAATTAGCCAGCCATCCGCTACACTCCCCAATACTACTATACAACTACGTCCATCCATCCATACATATTTTCCTTCTCTCTTGAATTCACCGCCATCCCTTTTAATATTATGCCCCGCTCTCAGATCAAGTTGGAAAATATGAACTTTCTCCATTAACTCTATTACCGAGGGCTTAAGCCGGAAGAAGAAAAAAGTCGTCGTCGTCGTACAATAGCAAAGTAGGAAAAATTACAAGCCCAGGTGAACTTTTTTCTTGCCTTTCCCCCCAAAAAAAACTCAAATTGCTCGCGTCCGGGGAGCTTTGAGCTTTTTGTGCGAGCAATGCAGTTTTCTGAATAATGCATGAAAT
>JAHZMY010000579.1:0-33000 GCA_027743915.1 Seira sanloemensis
ACAGGTTATCTCGATAATATTCCAAAGGAATATTACAGAGATGTGAGACTCTCTTTGGACGTGCAGAATAATAAGCAAAATTTAACAGGACTTCCTCCACTCCAAAGAGCTAGCTTGAGTGGAGGTAATAGTAAAAATCGGTGCGACAAAAGTGAAGCGTATAGAACTGGAGGCGATGATGAGGAGAGTGAGCCTCAGGGTGAATGTGACAGTTGCAAGAAGAAAATTCTTGATAATTACAAACCAGTCATTACAAACATTTTGAAGCGTTCACTCTTTAGTTTTTGCCTCTGGGCCATTTTGTACATCTACTGGTTGGTGATTCATTTGCTATATCTATTAATTCTCAAGTAATTAGGGAAATGTTGACAAGGACAAAATGGTGTGAGTTTCAATCGATTTTTTCAGGGGAGACGATGCTTTACCGGAGGGGTCTTTGTTCGCATTAACAGTTTTAGAAATTACCGCAATACTATTGGGTAAACATGTTTGAAAATTTGCCCTTAGCTAAATGTGTCTAATTTATATTGTTTTGATTTGATGCAGACTTTTAAAAAGTAAAATTTAGAATGGATGCGCATATTTAATAGGCATTCTTTTTTAATTGATTCTTCAGGATATGTTGCGGAACTCCTTCAGCTGCCCGGATTGCTCGGAATGCTTGCTGCTGGAATTATATTGAGAAATGTGCCGTACATTGATGTAGCGAAGAACTTGAATGGCACTCTGTCTTCCTCCTTGAGGTAAGTAAGAGTGTGCATGCCTACTTTCACCTTTTCTCTCATGCAATGCATGAGATTAAAAGTGCTAAAGATTTTTTGTCATTAGTGTTGTAACTAATTACACTCGCATTTTTGGTAGAGTTTTACTACATACTTAAAGTGGCAAGCATGTTTTCATTGGTAGTAAAAGTTTTTCTTGCTTTTTACGTAGTATGTACAATAATATGTATGCTGCCAGGATGTATGTACGTCCTCGACGTGGATACATGTAATACCTACCTATATTGCTTTGTTCTATAAGAACTACTCACCGCGTACATGCTCTTTTGAATTTAGAATAACTGCACAAACGTTTGTTCAGTGATCCCATTCAAATAGGTACGATTTTGCTCTTTAAGGATTCGGTACTTGCAACTAGAAACGCGTGCACAAATTTGATTTTAAGCTTATATCTACTTTGTAAACGTAATGTTACATATCTGTAAAGAACCTTGAAAGCCTGTCACATTTGTCAGTAAATTACATTTCTTGACAAAATAAAAAATACATGTACAGAATGTCATGCCATTTGCATCAGTGTCAACAATCCTAATAGGTTTTACGAGACGCTTTATCAGTTTTGTGCTGTAGCTTCTTGGCGTATGCACTATAGACCACGAAATATATGTACATGTGTATTTGTATGGAATTTTATGCATTTAATATGCGTGTATATGCATGTATTTGTGTGAAAGTTAAAATCTCCTGTCAAAAAAAGCTTTTCCTGATGTAATCTTGATTTCCTCAGGGGACTATCTGTGGTGATTCTGTTGGTTCGAGGAGGTTTAGGTGTAAATCCCGTCAATATCATGAAATTCAAGAAGATTATTCCGCCCTTGGTTATCGGTTCATGTACCCTTGAAGCACTGGTAGCCGCCGTTAGTGTTTATTTCATCATTGGATTTCCTGTTGAATGGGCTGCTCTCATGGGGTATGATTGATACAAATCATTCTGCTCCAATCAATTCCGTTTTGTTTCAAAATGGACAAAATAAAATGTGCAATTCATATGAATCTGTTCACCTGCAGATGTATTATGTCGGCAATGTCGGGAGTTGCTGTTGTACCTTACCTTGGTCCAACGGAAAAGTATTTGTCACTGAAGGCTGATCCTTGTTCCGTGTCACCAAACTATCAGAAAGTATTGGCAATAACACGAACGGCTTGTGGTCTTGATGCAATGATAGCTATTTGCATGGCTGAAGTTGCGCTGGGATTCATATTTGCCGAGGGTACGTTACCCTGTCTTTTTCCGCGAATTGCGTAGTATTTGTATTATTGGCGTCTTACATTGTACATTTCAATTCTCGCTGTTTTGGTTCAACGTCCGTAGGCGACGTCGGAGGGGGATTCTTCAAAGGAGTCGTAGAAATTTTGATTGGAGGTGTTTTCGGTCTCGTTTGGGGGTGCCTTGCTGGATATCTTCTTAGTGAAGTAGGTTCACATACTTAACATACCTATGCACGTAGTCAATCAAGGTCATGGTTGAATCAGATGCTGATGCTGTGCAGTTACTGACATGAAAATAATAATATGAATGTCGTTTGTCTAGAAATCTGGTCATGAGATGCGAGTAGTCAGCGTGTTTTGTTGTAGCACAATGTCTTTAATTGGCATGACTAAAATTGGTTACCCCAGAGGAGGACCACTTGCAACATTTTTGGGAGTTCTGCTGGTGGCGACTATTTGGAGGAAGAAAAAGATTGGTGGAAACAATAATGTATGACTTCTACCTATTAGTACTTTCTATACTCTTTCTAAAACAAAAACGCAACGTCTCACTATGCCCCATAAAATTTTGGATGTGATATGCAAAGTAAGTACAAGAACTTTGGGTTTGATACTTTAGGAGAAAATAGCTGCCACATATACGCTCAGTTGGTTTTTCTTGCAACCGCTCCTTTTTGCAATAATTGGCACTCGAACTGATTTCGAACAAGTTGACTGGAACGTGGTGACCAAAGGACTGATTTGTCTTGTCATAAGCCTTTCCGTAAAAATACTTAAAAGCAGATAATTAAGTAACTGGCATGCTTGAAAAAGTAATATGTATTACGTTTCTTTCATTAGGTACGTTTTGTTGGATGCTTCTTTATGACCTCTTGGAGTCACCTTACCATAAGGGAGAGGCTGTACCTTAGTGTTGCCTGGCTTCCTAAAGGAACAGTCCAAGCCGCGTTAGGACCCGTGGTAATTGAACTAAAATGTACCTTTTTTAAATATGAAAGACTTTAGTCGAAAGTGAAAATGCAATTTTGTAGGCGCTAGATACCACGCTATCTGCCTCCGACCTTGAATCCCCAGATAAGTATGAAGAGCTGGCCATCAAAGTAATGAATATTTCTGCTTTCACCGTACTTGCAGCAGCAGTGTTTGGATGCCTTTGCTTGAAACTAATTGGCCCTAGACTGTTGGCGCACAAATGATTTGCCTCACAAATTTTTATAACAAAAGCAAATAATTTATAATACATGTACCTGCATAAAAATTATTTTATATCAAAGGTTAGGGGCAATCCGAGACCCATGTTAACTAGGTAGCTAAGAATCGAACTTTTGTGATTTTATTTTAGTATATTTTCGGTTTGTCTACCATAATCTAATGCCTTTTGCGTCAATTCTAAGACGCTTCCTATCATCCAGAACTTGCTTTACGCTTTTCTGTTTTTATTTGATCTTGTCGTACTTACTTTAAACTTTAAAATGGAATTGTTTAGTTTGTTACTGTTGAGCAATGGAATAAAAATTATTTTAAAATTAAATCCCTGGAAAATGAAAACTGCTACGAATAATCAAAAGTCAGTCATTCATAAATGCATTTGGTTAATACAAATCACGAAATCAACGATATCACAATCCATCAAAGTATACGAGTATACGTTCGTAGTACAATTATCATATGTGAAATTTATTTTTATTACAGATACCTTGTTTGTTTTACATCTATAATATATAATAATATGTGTATAATATATATATCGATAGTACATCATATCATTTAGATTCTTTTTAAACCGGTAGTACGAGGTAAACCATATATTGTAGCCATCATTTTAATGCAAAATGATGAGTACCCGTACCTCGGTAATATAATTTGAAACTGTATATTCCCTATTCAATAGTTTCATTTCATAAGGTTCTAAAGTTTTTTTCGTGATCATGTTTTATAATTAACCATACATGAAAAAAATGATTTTTTGATCATCTCGTCGTCAAAACAATCAGTGTTTGCAAAGATCACACGTAACCCCATTTTATTATAATCGTGCTTTGAATACGTGTCGCCGTCGCCAGTTTATGGAAACAACTTGCACATCGCTCGGAAGTATGATTTACATTTGGCTTGTTTATTAATCCCAAAGAAATTTCATGCATAACAAAATGAAGCAGCAGACTACCCACCCGAATTAAAACAAATCTTTTCTGAATCCCAATCAAAACAATCTCAATCAGACAGTTTTCAGTCGACCTTAGTTTTTTTTGAATAAAATTCTATTGTAGATTTAGCTATAGCTTCTTGCTCAATTCACTTACACACATATTTTTCCTTCAAGTAAAAAGAGAAATCTCCTATACACATGTATTTCGAATCTTATTTGTAAGACATTGTTTATTTCAGTAACGTAAAAGTTTTATAATAAAGCGTGACGCGTTCCATTTTTTGTTGATGATGATGTAGCAGCACAAATAAAAACTTGCAAATATTCATTTGCTCTCCAAATATTTTTTTCCGCCTTTGTGAAAAGTTCTGAAGTTTTAAGATAAAATACGGTTAGAGTTAAAGAGTGTGCGCAGTTTCCCTTTTTGTTCAAAAGGATATAATCTTGGTTTTATTTTTTTCATTTAATTTACCTATATAGACGCACGATAATGTGCAAGTATTATAAGTTAAAACAGTAATATATAATGTCTATAATCTTTTTATAGTACTTTCCATTTATAAACATTAATACCTCTAAAATATTGTTTTTATGGCCTTAGAGTACAAGAAGTAAAATGGCAGTTTTACGTGATTCTTTTTCTGTCCTCCTTAAAGTAAACGACTTGTACGCACATAATTGCACGCTTCATGAAGAACCTTGACGTATAGAACTGTGATAAAAGTGGCAATTTAATTGAAGATTAAAAATGAGAAGCTGAAGTAAATCAATAGAGCTCTGAGCTTTGTCGATGTGGTGCCCTGTTTTTTTGGGAGAAATATTCTTAATCAACATAATCATTTTTTCTTGAATTGAGTTTCTTGGCTTGGCATCCAGTAGAGGGCAGTGCAATTGAATTGACGAGTTGGAAAAATTAAACAAGTATTTTAAAGAATCGTGTATAAAAAATACGTTATAATTTTTAAAATGAAGTAAGCAGAGTAAAACTATTATTCACAAGTTTGAACACATTTTTTTGCGGTGACGCAGTACAGACTACAGATGGAAAGTCTATACTCATCATTGCATACACATTATACTTTATGTGATCTCAATTTTTTTTCTTTTCATCTTGGAAATCAAACTGCGAAATAATTATATTACGCTTACTAACGTTTAGACCTTTGTAATAAATGCTGCTTAATGTGGAACTGGTCAATGGGTAAAAACAAGAAAAAAAATTGATTAATTAAAATGTGCAGGTGCGTTTTGACTCACAGTTGCCTCATTCAGATTAAAGAAAATTAATAATTGAAACCTCGATAAACTAAAAATGTGTGGAGAATACTCTATTAGAATTTCAGACTTAAGATTTGCCTTCAATGATTCAACAAAATAGACTTGTTAAAGCATTTCATTGTAGCACCATTTTATATACATGACTTTTCAAATTAATAGCACATGCAATTTCTAACCCGTTTTTTATACTCTATTCACTAAAAGTATATTTGTGACTAGAGTTTCTCAACATCGTTTGTCTAAATTCCTTTAAATGGTACTTTGACAACCAAAATGTACGCCTTGAGAAATTGACTTCTTAAACGGTAACGAAGACAGAGACAGCACCTTAAAATGACAACCTGCCGACCTGCAGCCTGCTGTGCAATATATAGAAACTTTTTGAACCCAGCATTCCCAAAATCATTGAGATTTCTGTGGGGCATTTTCTAAACGTCTAAAATCAATTTGTTATTTCTCATCAATATTGCACATTTGGTGTGTGATGATAATTCTTAGATAAAACGTATTTACATGAAAGGCTGATTAGCACAAACCTAATTTACAACACACCATCCAGGTTCAATTAGGCATGAGACTCACAAAACATTTTTTTTGATTATTTGACACATTGAATTTCAATCGGTCGTAGAATTGTATTCTTTTATGAGTTCATTTTGTACAGCTCAAAAATTATTCCAACTGTTGAAGATAAAAGCAGTAGCAAAGTTTTGAGGCGACGTCTGACATAACTTTTTTTTAAATCAAAGACAAACTTTTCCCTGCAAAACATTCCTGGTCATAAATGATCGTTAATATTTATGAACATTTCGTATTGTTCACGAATTCACAAGTACCTATTTCATCTTAACCAATACCTACAAAGTTCCACTCTGCATATCTCAAAGGAATGTTGAAACAAAGAAATGTCTTCTGCTAAAAAATAATCAATTACATTATTATCCCTCTATGTATGTAAATTTAAATTTACGCTTATCTAATTGTGCATTTCGGTTTTTCACATTATCTTTCATCTTGCAGAATTTGTTTGTTCTCATAAAGTCGTCTTTAATCAAATTGGTTTCGATTATGAGTTGTCAGATTGGGCTTCAAACCTTAATGTTTTAGAAAAACTGCATTTAAGTACTTGTCGCATTTTTCATGGCTTGTTTGAATGGTTTTATCAACTGAATTTTAAATCAGGGACGGGCTTCGGCTCTGAAATCTTCTTTGATCTGAATTTCCTGGGTGTTTTTACGTACATGGTGGATGGGTACGCGTACAAGTTGATGACGACCGTGGCAATGATCACGCAACATTATGCCTTTTCTGTTCACCTGGAAATCACAGATGTGATAGCTCTTTCCATGGTTAAAAAAGGCGACTTCATTTATAGTTGCACAGATACAGATAGTCAAGCCCGTAGTCCCGTAGGAAATGAGCAAGTTTACTCTATAGTATTTAATTGGAAATTAGCGGATGCGCAATCTGGAAACTTTGTAATCGGAACCTTTTCGATCTAACGCATACAAAGATTGTACAATTGTGAACTTGAAACTTGTAGTTGTTATACCTGAAAAAGTGAAAAGTGTGTAGGATAGAATGAGTGCGAAATAAAACATCTACATGAATAAAAGAAAGTTTCCTGCTAGCCAATCGAACTCAAACCTAATCCCCGAAACTATTCTACAAGTCTTCCTTAAAAGTTAATACGAGATGCTCCTGTTTGTGAACGATTGTTATTTAGGTCGACGAGTAATGTTTTTCATTGTCTATAGAGTAATCGTGTAAGTTAGAAAAATGCACATTAAACTCCTCTTCCTTCCCCTACCCAATTTCCCGCTACACCAGTATTTTTATGTGTACCCTATCCTACCAGATTTAAAGACTAATTTATTGATTCACAAGTTCAAGAATCGCTAAAACCCAAGTGACAAAAACGGCGAAACCGATATGAACTTAAACTTTGAAACGTAGGCACATTATGTTCTACACGTAAACGTAAAGCCTACTAATATAAGGGATCAATCAATTTGAAACATGTCACCATTTAAGTGCATATGACATATTATTAAATCTGAAAAAGATAAATTGATTGAATCTACGTTACACATGCAATAAATTGAGTTACATGTAATAATTTACAGTCGTGTTGATCATTCCTGTCTACTCTTCATTTTCCAAGTTGCGTTACTCTTAGAGAATGAGTTCACGAAGTTAGTAGTACACTTGTTACACAGTAATTATAAAATGTCTGTTCTCCATCTACAAGTTTTAAGTACGATTAAGTTGTAATACAGTTATGTAATAACTTTGTATTTGGCATACTTGTTCAAGTACACATACATACATAGTTTTAACATAGTAGGTAAATGTTTAGACTCTTACATTAGACGATGACGATATACTTTGTTTTAAATTAAAACATTTTTGTTTGTAAACGGTAGTTAGCGCATGTTATTATTTTATATGTAATTATTCCGATACTTTTATAAAAGAAAATCCAGTGAGCTTTTTCATGTTTGACTTAACATGTTTTTGTCTCTATTTGTATGTATATTTACAGTACAAGAAGAATATTTTTATGCTGACACTAGATGACATTACATGACCTCGAAAACAAATCTTTTTCCGTACGTTAAACCTGACGACCTGTTAAAAGAATTTTTTGTGTGTAGCAAGTAAGATATATATATGTAATACGTATGTACGTGAGTAAGAGTTTTTCCATGTCAAGTTCGAAGTATACTGGAAATTGTTTTTTTAAGTACCGCGTTGTTTCGTGTGGCATAGTTTATATCAACATTTCTCATTGTAAATTTGTGGTTATCATCCATCATCCCCGTTAAACGGATAATAATGTTATGTACTTAAAATTTATGTTTTTAAATATAATGATAGTTTCCTTGTTCGTGTAAAGTCAATAACCACCTTCGTCAAAAGGTACTTTTTTCTCTTCTACCCGAATCAGTACATGGGGGAAAATGAGAAAGTTGAAGAGAATGTCAAATCAAGTGGCTGTTGACAATAAATTAGGGATAAACTTTGACAAAGGAATACTTGTACGATTTCTCGTTTGGCAATCTTGAGATTGAACAAGACGTTTCTCTGTATTGGTTCCAATTTACCATTGTAATGGATAATTGGCACATTATTCTGAAGTATTCTGTAAGATTCAGTTACGTACTTAATTTACAAGGAAATGAAAGGAAGAAATTAACTAAAAGTTTTGAAAGCCAGGTAGAAACTTTTGAGTATTTTGTGAGAATAGAAAAGTGGAATTTCTTGTCATGATCAGTTTTAACGATTGCACAACCATCCGTAATTGTTATATTATGCTGGTTGCTCAATTGAATTACTTTCTGGAATGGCTTTCACTGGAATGCTTTCTCAATTTTCGAGTCTTAAAATTGAAATGATAAAATCTTTCAAGTTACAAGGGCCTGAAGTTGAGATACTAGTATCTTCCTACCAAATGATTGGGATGAAAAATTCATTTAAAAGGTAATAATGAGTTGAAACGAAAGTTTTTAAAGAATGTATCCTTGGTTGTTGGGTGTTATGCGCAATAACTTTGTTTCGGTAATTAAATAGGTATAAGGTTTGTATCTACGTAGGAATGGTTTCGTGAGAGCTGCACGGCTGCACAGGTAGACACACACCGAGAGAATATATATAACAGGACTATAACAGGATATAGATATATTGTGTATTTTTTGAGAATGTGGTTATATCGTTTTCATTTGAGTAATTGGTATATCGAAGTTAATTGTAATATAATTAATAAGGGAATGTTAAAGTTTCATATCTTCGTCGTCAATTCGGGAGGCATGAGACGTTGACGGCTGATGATGGTGATGACTAATATGACCTGTAGAGTTTCCACCTCCATTGGCTCCGTTCCCAGTGGAATTGCGAGAGTTATTACCAGTCTGCGAGCCAGTGGATGTGGAAGTTTGATGCGACGGCAGTGGCGGAGGTTGATCGAGTGCATCTTGCTGAGTATCGGAGACTGAGCCATGCTCCGGAGGGTTGTAAGCAGGATGTTCGGATATTGCATAAAAGTTACCGTTATAGATGACGCCAAGCTCTCTGAGGAAATCGCCCCTAATGGTGGCTTTGATTGTCCAGTTGTAGCAGTCCTCAGCCTCACCTTCACGATAGAAAAAGATCATTTGATGACGAAACATATCTTATGTATGTTAATTACAATTTCAGCGCCATGACATGCACTATTATGAAGGCGTTTTAGGCAGTACTACATATGTACTACGTCTACATACACATTATACCATATGTATAGCACCAATAAAACAAAATCATATACAAATTGCACAATACATTTCATTATGAAGGAATTCATTTGATGGTATAATGCAACAGCTCCAAAGTAAATTGCACAACAGATTTTGCCAAAAAATAGTAAAGAGAAATTCAGCCTCACGAGAACTGAATGATTATTCTCCGTCTCCGATTCTGAGCTTTCTGTGGTCGTCCCTCCCCCTCCGCCTGGACCCAGGTCGTGAGGATGAATTATTGAGCCGCTAACCCCTACACCCGAGGGAACTCCTGTAAATGGAACACTGAGGTAACTACTTGGCACTATTTTTCTACCGCCAGGCCCTGTTGTGAATCGTCCGTCTTTGTCCTCCCCAACACCCATAAATGACTCTCCCCCTTTTAAAAGAAATGAGCGTTAGTTTTTATTATTGAAAATTGTCTCTCTCTCTATTCTCTGTCTCAGGTTTTGTTCATGAAGGTTAACCGACAATGCCGGTCCGACATCAAAGTCAAGCAACGGACTTACCGAACCTCACATGGAGGGATTTGGCAGCCCCGGGGGGAACCATCCGTGGTCCACCCTCCAGACCTGGCTCCTGAATTGGCGACGTCGCTACAGCCTTGTGCACCTTTCGACCCGGAAATAAGTAAAGAAAACGCATTTTGACAAGGATTTCAGAGTCATCAATAGGCATACAACCTATCGTAATGCGGTCATCTATCCATTCCTACAAAAGTATTTACTACAACCGAAAGAGAACAAGCAAAAAACAAGGATCAAAGAGCGAAAGGGGTAACACTTTTGTGAGTCTTGGAGCTTTTGCTCAGGCGACTGTCTACAACACCTAGTCTCCGCTCATTATGTCAACAAACGAAGCACTCTAATTTGTCAATTCCCCTTCATTCGAACCAACGAACATACAGATCTACTTTCTACGTCAACAAAAAAGAGTTTATCTTTCCACACAAACGAAACGAAAAAAATGCGTGTGTCAACAGAAACAGAAGAGGGGGATAATTATACAATGCTCTGTTAACGTATAAGTACACAATGTAGATACACAAAAATAGTATTTGAGGCGGAACATACCTGAGCGGAAAATAAATCGTCATCATCATCATCATCATCAATTGATTTTGATCTCATGAACAAAGCCACAAGCCTCTTCGACAGTGCCTTTGTTCACTTTCTCAAAACTTTTAATTTTCCCCAACCGCAGTCGCAATTGGTGTGAGTGAGAGGGGGAGAATTTAAATAGAGTAAAAGCCAGGTTCTCTAGTCTAGACTTCTGTTTCCTTGCTTTTCCCTTCTCCCTTCCTTCTACGAGAGCTTGAGCTTGACCGTGATTTCACAGGTAGTACAAAATTCGCTCCGGTATGCTCCGCCGTTCTTGGCATTGGCATTGTATACTCTACGCTCTGCAGTTAAAAATCAAAACAGAAGACGTTATAAACAAAAAACTAAATTTGGAAAGCGCTATTTCACAGCATTTATTCATTCATTCTTCATTAGGTAAATATGTTTTGGCATCAAAACTAAATGAGGTCTGTATTCGTCTCACGGAAAAACATGGTCACATTTTCCCCATTTTCCATGTAGATATGCGTATGAGCACATTCATTTAAACTATGCTTCATGACAATAATAATTATTGTGATTCCTAGCTTGCATTTAGTTATCACCTAGCAGTAGGCAGGTGCCCAACAACAGAATGCTGCATGTTTCCCGACGATAGTCTCTTGTATTATTATTATGCTCTTTGAGCTCAAAAAATAGCCCAAGTCCCACTACAAAAATTGAAATGTGTGTTACAGCCTTTTCTCGGATCCCCATCGTATCAGCTCTTTTTTCCCATTTTCTGCCGCTCGCTGCGGATAAACCAGCGATGAGGGGTTTTGAGGGAGCATTTCACTCTGTGTGTCGGTCGGAGTAAGGTGTAGCCTGGAAAGCCGTGCAGTTTCACATTTTTTGAGAGAAACTCCTTTTTTTCGCTTATAGCTTCATGATACCGATCAGGCTGGAAGGGTACAGGGCAATAGAAGAGAGAGAGAGAGAGAGCGTAATATGATATAACAAGTTATACAATAAGTACATGTTTCTCCATTTAAAGGCTTCCTTTTCAAGCATGTATAAAATTCGTCGTATTAATATAGGAAGACTTACAATTCTACAATTTAGCAATATAATAGACTTTTTGTCTATGGAACTAGTGTGTGCCCCCTTTTCACTAGGACAGGGCTAGGACCATCTCACCATCCTTACATCAAGAACTTCCAGCCAGGGTTTCCTTCTCTTATGATTTAACATTGGCGAGAACACACTCTTATGAAATGAGTACAAACATTCGTTTCTCTCTCTCTCTCTCTCTCTCTCTGCCTCTCCAGTTTTTGTCCACAGTTATATATATTTTTTGTTGTAGCTTTGTGATGGTGGCTTTAGCTGAAAAGATCCATTTTCTATCCTGTTCCATACAGAATCTTTCGTACTTTTAGAAAAGGGGGCATACAAAGATATGATTCTCAACGAGAAAGCTTGTGAGCTATCCAAAATGGGTCAATGTGACACGTGCTCCTGATGCTGGCGTTTTCTTTACCATACTTTCTCCCTTTTCGTGCCATACTCATCTTTGGAGAAAAGTAAAACTATGGTTGTCCTTTACTCCCTTTCTCTCTCTCCCCCCTCTCTCTCTATTCTTCGCTTTTCTGGATAATATAGGAATTTCCAGGGGTTTCCTTCCAGAATAAGTAGGTAGATGGAAACAAAGACATGATTCAAGTGAAACTTTCTTTTTTCCCCTCCTCTGTTTTCCCTTTATCATTATTTTCACATGTTAGAAGCCATATAAAATATATGTACTTTTGCCAGAGCAAGATTCGCAGCTGCTGCATGTGTAGTTGAAGTTAAGTTGATAATACTATAGGGGAGTTTTTTTTCGTCTTCAAAACCTTCGTCTCTACTTTCCCTTCCATTCCTTTTTCACACTAAAATTTCAAAAGGACATTGGAATACAATGCCATTTTCTTTCCGTTTTCCATATATGAGCTCTGTTTTCTTCCAGTGAGTAACCGCTGGCCCAAATGCGATTTTATAGGGATGTCTTCAAAAATGTTGTATTTCGCCTACATTTTAGGTTACAGTGGGATGACTACAAGTGAAACCTTTGGAAGAAAAGTGTGTATTGGATAAACCACATACACAAACTCCGTTTTTATTCCCTTTTTCTCGCTTAATGTATCCGCATAATGCTGAAAAAAGTGATGGAAAAAGCACACCATGCGTTCTCAACCTCATCATGTTATCTTGCCTCCTCCGCCACCACTCTCTTCCCCACTTTAAAATGAAATCGAAGTGGAGAAAGCCCAGTTTCTTTTCCCTTTTTAATAGTAATAAGGGTATCACTTCGCGAGGATCGCACCAAATGCCTTTTATGCTTCTTGGGGAGAGCATGAATATACCACTACAAAATTCTACTGCTATTCCACTGATCTTGGAATGTCTACGTGGGGCGAGCAGATGTATAAAACATCTATCTACGAGCCTATCAGCTTACGCTGCTATGAGTTAATCTTCCTCTTCATGTCGCTACCTGAAATTTGTACTCTGATTAAACATTACTGTCTTTCCACCACCAATATGACAAAATGAGTGCCTAAATATTTTTCCGACTCGCACAAAAGAGCATTGAATTCAATTATGAATACAATCAAAACTCACAATGATACATAGAAGCAAAAGTTCTTTCAGAAATCACAATTCGTCAATTTATCTGTTCAATTCAATAGAGCTAACCTAATTACGCTTAAAGAGCCTCATACTTCTCGTGCAAATATAACAAGGTGAAAGAAATGCCTCGGAGAATTTGACAAAGCAACTCTTTAACACACACATATTGCATATATAAAATATCGCCTTCTCACTTTGAGCCATTCGATATGTTTGTAAAAGCATTGTGTTGTTCCATCACCTTTTCTCCATCGTCCTTAAAGGCTTTTCCTTTCTACTACTATAAGCGTTTTTCAATCGCCTTTTTTAAAAACTACATAATAGATAAGAAGAATGAGCATTTCTTTCGGAAAAAGATAAACTTGATCTCCTCCTCTTCATCTTTTCCTTTTCTAGATCGACTGATGTTACACACCTACAACCTTCTTTTTTTATTTTTACAAGTGTATTTTTTCTATGCATGAATTCTATTGGTAAAGATTCCCATGTTGGTTTCTTTCTTCATAATTTTTTTATTCAGCAGCTGCCGCAACTGGATAAAGTTTGAAAATAAGTTTCTTTCCGAGGCAAAAAAAAGTGTAGTGAAGGCCTGCGTACCACTTTTTTTCCTTTTCTCGTCTGTACAAAATTCTGATGACTTCTGCTGTTGTCTTGGTGTGGAATAGCGTATTTTTCGTGAAAGTATGCCTCTCCAGAAAAAAAACTAAACTTTTTGTCATAATGACTTTTCTACAGAAAAAGGTGGAACTGGAAAACAAACCTTTCCTATTAGAAAGAAACAAGAGTCCAGTAGCGAATGCGAAAGCAAGAAAAAGTGATTCTTTTTTCGCCTTTCCCTTTTCCTACCCTAAAACTGGGTGTTCTCATGTTAAAGAAGTTTTAAGAGAAAAACAAAAGGACAACATGTTATATTCTTCGTGTGTGAAAATGGAGAAAACGACGATCAGAGAAAATCGCTCTCTTGTTTTCCTCCGTTTTTTTCTTTGATGTTTTTTCGCTAGCATCGTTTTTGTTCAAT
The DNA here is from genome assembly GCA_027743915.1 of Seira sanloemensis. Taxonomy (NCBI): domain Eukaryota; kingdom Metazoa; phylum Arthropoda; class Collembola; order Entomobryomorpha; family Entomobryidae; genus Seira; species Seira sanloemensis. The sequence goes on from JAHZMY010000579.1 coordinate 14,421, forward strand.
CTATGTAATTCCTTTAAGGAGAACGATGTCAGCTGAGAATGAAATGGCGAAAAGGAGAAATCTCTTATTGTACGAAGACGATGAAAATAATGCCTTTAGTTCATTATAGGGAAAGAGTGTTTTTAGTTAGATGAAATGCTTTAAGGAGAAGATGGGCAGTGTTGTAACACTTTTCTCTTCTTCCTTTGCTGGTCCAGCGTATCTACAAGATGATGATATGATGATGCCGTGGTGGCGTGGATGTGGAAGCCATGCATGCATCGAACACTAAAAAAAGATCCAAAGCCAAAAAGGAAACCACCACACACTTTTTTATATAATGGCCAGTTTGCATAATGCAAGGAAACAAAGATGAAGAGAACATTTTCAATCTTGTGTTCTACACGATATGGACACGTAGTAAAAGCAGGACAGAAAAAAAGATAGTAGATAGTATTTTTTTCTCTGAATCGTCTTCCGCAGTAATGAATCTAGCCAAATGTACGAAGGTATGTAAATACATAGATACGCGTAGGGAAAAAATGGAATGAAAAGATGGGCTGGTTCAAGTCTGCCTTTGCCATATAGCAAAAATATGTGTTTCTTTTCCGTACTTTCTCCTGTGCCGTGGCAGTGGCGTGGCATGCCCTTACCATTTTCTCGAATTATTTATCGCTTTTCTTTGCTCTATGTGGGATGTACGAGGTATACAAGAGATTGAAATGCTTTTGTAACGGAAGGAAAAAAGGACAAATATCGCTTCAAAGTGAGACAAAGGAAAGTTGTTTTTACAAGAATCGAAATTAGATTAGCCCGAATTTGATGCTACGCCTGTGACACAAATTCCACATACTTTTTTTTCAGGCGATACATGATACAATTAAAATTTAATGCTATAAAATAATAGGGTTTTGTCATGTGGCCTAAATTTTAATGGAAAATTTAATGGATGAAAGGATAGTAATTCAGTGCGGTCTCATCCACTTAAAAATGTCACGGAAAGATGTAGAGAGAAAAAGTCGACGCTGCGAAGTGGCAAAAAGCATTCATGTCATGTAGGTACTAAATACATACATTGAAAATTTCCGGAGCGACGAGTGCCATAATGTAATTTCTTTAATTAAGCATATTGTTAGAAAATGATCAGGTAATTAATTACCTGTATTTTGCGACCCTCCTCGTGTAGTGCACAACAGTGAAAGTCGCAATACAAGGGTTCAGGCGGTGAGCCACGTCCTCCAGTGCCATGAGGTGGGTGCTGAGGGGGAAACTGACCTCTTTGAGAACACTCGGCGGTATGAACATGGATCGGAGCTGTCGCTCCTCCACTGCTCTCCAAGGAAGAGCTCCCTTGACGAGGAAGACCACGACCGCCGTACTGATAAGCTGCTGGTATATGGTGGCCTATTAGATGACCGTGTGGAGGCAGTGGCGGAGGAACACTTGATCGGCTGGACCGTGGAACGCTGTCATAGGGCGGATGGTCTTCGTGGCTTATCACAGTGATTGTTGGATAACTTGTTGTTGGAGTTTTAGGACCAAAGTCGTTAATTACTGTCTCCAGTTTCCCATCTTTGCTCACGAGCGTACGAACACCCATTCTGGGTCCTCCGGGTCCCAATCCACTAATCACTCCAAGCCGACCACTTGAGCCTGAGAAATCTACGGTAACACATCAAATTCATGGACTGAGCATAAAAATGCCGACATCTCACAGATGAAAGAGCGGAAATGGGTTAAGTTTCTCTTAATTGAAAATATAGTGTATATTATATAGCGTAATATTAAATAGGCCAAATTTATTTTGGTTATTTGATTTGGAGAAATAAAGTTTCAAAGCTCTATATCAGTTCATAATAACTAAGGTCATCTTTTTATGGACTTAACTTTGCGCATAAAATTCTACATCACTTTAAGTCTAATCAACACTTAAACATTAAATTGTGTCATAATAATATATAGATAGTATATGCACTGCCCAGTTATGACTAACATAGTAAAAAAGCTAGTAACCATCGATGATTCGAGTTTGATTATCTAACTCCTGAGAGCTAGACAGGATCTCATCTCTACTACGGCTATAAAAACCTTGGGTAATAATAATAAGAATGTCGTCTGCTTATATGGTCACTGTTATACGGGTACAAAATCAAAGTGAGTTTTTTGGATATAGCTGCACCACCACAACCACAACCATACAAAAGCTTTTAACACACAATTTACCTTTATTGTAAGTGAAAACTTAAAGAGAGGAAACGCAACAAGGAAAATAAAATTTAGCATTCGAGGGAATAGAAAGTAGTATAGTATTTATGCAAAAGCCATGAGAGAGATCTTACCGGATGGCAACTCTGATTGGATTGTCCTCGAAAACTCAAACAATAGGCCTAAGGTTTACCTTTCGTGAAGTACGGAAATCGTTGATCATAAGTAAAAATCCTACCCATTCATAACTAATCAAGAGGTTCAACAAGACAGAAAAAGCGTCTTCACTAGCTAACAGCTAAAACTATGTACTACAATGTATGTATGTAACCTTTGGATGAGTCTGCGATTGTAAAGCGGTCCGCAAAAGCAAGCCCAAAGCAGGTGGGGTTCTCTAATGTCGGTAGGGGAGAGAGAAATCAGGGAGAGTACTTGAGGAAGTCAATTCAATTTGGTGCGACTCTTTTCAACTTGGAGAGATATGGCAGATATTATTAGAAAACAAGTTGTTTAGGACTTTTCTGTGTAACGCAACGATGGGATTACAAGAAAAATAATTTCTCATAAAAATGCTTGAAGATGAAAAGCAAGTAAAGTGTACAAGAGAGAAGAAGAGATGGGAATATACAGACTGAAGGTTGAAATAGTAAATTGAGCATATAAAAAGAGAAAATTCTTTGAGAGAGAATGTTTTAATACTTTTCGATATAGAAAAAGGAAATACGATAAAAGTGAAAAATGGATGAAACATTATATATATTTTTATTTAATTTATAAAGTGAGAAAAAAAGTAGTTTTTTTCATGTTTTGGGAAACGAGAGCGTATTTCATACTTTGATTGGACGTTGTTGGGAGATTTGGTGAAGGTGGTGGTGGTCCAGGAAGAGTGGCACCAAGCAATGAAGATGATTGGGGAGAGAGGGAAGATGGGGAGACGCGTCGGGCGAAAGCGTCATGTCTGTGCGTAGCTGACAGCGCGGGTGGATGCGAGCGAGCAGTGGCAGCTGTGAAAAAATTTGGGGAGGCACCTGAAGACGTCGGCCCGTACTGACGCTGATCCCATGTGAGGACAATCGTGATCCGCCCTCTGTTCTCCATAATTTTCCACGAGGGCACCTCATCTTGCAAGTCCAATGAGGAGATTGCTTCACACACAATTTTCGGGATCGAGGAGAGGGCTAAACACAACAGTTTCGTTTTTTTCAATCACACTTTGTACAAAACAACAACAATTGAGAGAACACGTTTAGAGAAAAAAAATAAACCGAAAACAAAGTTTGGTTTGTGCAAGTTGGAGAAAGTGAGAGATGCTTTGGCTCTCTTCCCTTCCCATCTTTTCTTCAGGTAAGAAACTACCGTGAAAAGTATGTACAGGAAATGTGAATATAAGTACACACAGAGAGAAAACAAGATCGTTGTCTGCCATGTCATTAAACAAACATTACGAGCCATTCATTCGACTGATAAAACAATATTTTTATCATCTATGCACTAGAAACAAAACATAACATCATCCTTACGTTTTCAAACAGAATTTTGTGATACACAAAAAACAGAAACTATATTTGTGCAGTTGATTTCGTGCTTGGGTGTAACAGTGGGATTATTTTGTCTGTATTTTTTATGATGATGCATATGACATTTTATGACATTTGCCCTTTCTTTTCTCCAGCTCAAAATGACTTTTCATTATAATTAGCTTCGAAACTAATATAACCTTTCTTGATAATTCCATATCAAGGTGATTTAAAGTTCACATTGTTCTTGTCGTTTTTCCAGTTGTAATTCATTCAAAACACTTTTATGTGCACCCACAATTTTTTTAGATTGATTCAACATAAGAAATAACATACCGCAGTAGCACTTTACGCGCCTCCTTATGATTTGCAAAAAAGGAGCAAAATAAAATCCCTTGTTTCACTTCTAAATGCTTGTGTAACCGAAAAAAATACGACCAAGTCTTGAAAGAAAGTTTGCCACGGTCCTATGAAAAGGCTTACTACTGTTTCTGCGTGGGCGGCTTTATCGTGCTTTCACTACCCGATTCATTTCACCAAATTTTCCTTACATCCAACGTGTATAGTTATGATGCTGCTTTCTCTCAATGAGATGACATAGTCATAGTCACAGTGCCGATCCACCTGGATGTGACGTAAACAAAACGGGAGTAGTACGCTCTCTCTCTCTTTCTAAAAAAACTTTCTAATTCTGCGGAACCCGCCGTCTCGCATTAAAAAGGCGGATGTGAGAAATGTATGTAGATATACATGTATACATGTGTAGTACCACATTACAATCTTACAGAGAGAGAGAGTGAAAATTTTCTATAAATAGTAGTACAGAGTTTATTGTTTTGTCAAATCAAGAACATTTTCGACTCAATTCAATTCGCTCGAAACTGCGAGCATCGGGTACATTGCCATATTTGCACTGGCAGCGTGCAAAGCTCTCGTAATTCAATTTTCGGAGAATGCCATCACATGATCACAACCCCGTCAATGAAATCCATATTGAAGATCGTCGCTCGAGCAATGTAAATAAAAAATAGTAAAATCGTGCCATCAACCTTAACACCTGATTTTACTACAACCTTCATGGAAAAAGAAAAAGGTAAACATTAATTGAATGGACGGTCACGAACAAAAATATTGATTTTGCTTCTTTTCCATACCTTTTCTAGATAATGTATCAGTCATCGTCGTAGTAAGAGCTCAATCCCTACAGGAAACTTTTTTACTGGGTGTGAAAGCACGTGCGAGCGGAACTAATAACATTTTTTTACCGAAGACATATATAATTTCGAGTTGAATTCACGTTCCATGAAATATCATCATATGCTAGACTGCTTGACTCCTTCTGCCTACCTACCTCAGTAATCAACCCAATCATTCCCCTCTATATTTATATGTATTGCTCCTGTTGCATTTATTTAGACCACTCTCCAGAAAAAAAGAGTAGGATTTTTGCAAACTGAAATCTAGCACAGGAGTAAATCTTTAAATGTACACATTTATTTATCACATATAAAAAAGCTTGCCATCGCATCGACATAATCATATTTCTCATCATTTTCGTATGATGATGTGAGAGGCTGTGAGAGCCCACGTAAAACGAATTATTGTATACATTTATCTAGCAGATGTGTTTTTACTGCTTCAAGATTTTTATTGCGTAGTAAAAAGTAAATAAGCGGTATATTGCGTTAGGTCCACGTGAACCTGGGTAATTGAAATAGATGCAGGGTTCATCACTCCTTGAAATGGCATAATGTATCTGACATTTGAACTTATGTGTGAATGCTTGTCGGAGTAATGTATTATCGCAATGCCTCTTCTCCTTTGCTTGTCATTCATCTTTTCGGGAGAAGATTTCAAATAAATAATACACATCGTGTCTTCATCAATTAGAAGAAGCTGTTGATGTGATGACGTCTGTTGGAAGAAGAAAGAGAATCCCTACTCGCACAACACACAAAAGAGATGAGAGATGCCCCTGCTCCCTCTCTTCATCTTTCTTTTAATGTGTGTGTAGTGTACAACAGCACAAATATACATGCATACCTCATCTCATCACATTTATTTCTCACACTACCCCCAGGCAATATACGTATGTACGTGTGTAGAATACTAGTTTTCATCCATCCACCCACAACCGACCGTTACCACACCTTCACCTAGGCTAGACGGCAATGCTTGAGCAGGGAAAATAAATGTAGGGGCGAATTAAAAGAAATTTGAAGCAAAGTTTTGCTGGAGAAAGTTAGGGAAAGTTGAGAGTGTAATAAGTTTTACACGGAATGGATATAAATGACTTACGAATCTACGGAAAGGAGGGGTTAATCACTACAGGGCGACTCGAGGAAGAAAGCGAGTTCTACAACTAAAGAAAGCTGCACACTTTCGAGATTATTTTGTAAATACAAGTAAAATATGAAACTCGCATGGCGTATGCTTTCCCCCAGAGTTTTAAACTTTGAATTGAACTTAAACGGTGAAAATAAAAATAATATAGAAAAACTGCTTTGAGCTTGTTAATTAATTGGTGTAAACTTACTGCATACGTATAAAATCGTACAGGTTCATTTCACAAGATAATGTGAACTATACAAGAAAATGTATCTTTTATTTCTAAAATAGAGTTTGTATGTATGTACATAATGTACTACATCGTACGAGTTCTGGTTGTGGTGGTCCCTGACTGACTCAAGCTATAGATAATATATAAGGTTTCCAATCTTTCCAGGTTCAGCTATGGCATTCATCTTAAGTCAATATTATCTTTGATATTTGATGCTAGTATGGTCATATTTCTCAAGTATTATTTATATGGTGATTCTGAAGCACATGCATGAATCTCAGACACAAGAATGGTATACGTTGGAAAGGAAGTACAACGTCTAGTATAGAAGGTCGGAACTGCGTATAAGTAGGTTGGATGTTCGAGATCAAACTGAGAGAGAAATGTTCTCCAAAGTTACTTTAGCTAGCAGTATGTTGGAAAATATTCAAAATGCTGGGCTGCACTTCAACATAATCGCACAGTAATATTGCTGAAGGGTATTGTGAGTTTATTAATGAAAAAATAAATTCTTTGGGCTAAATAAGATCCCCAGCCATTTTCCATGTTTTGTTCCTTTGTTCCAAGTGTGATAAAACTTGTTTAATTACATGAGAAACTGTACAAATCAACTTGAGTTCAGGTTTAGAATTAATTGCTTCATTCCTCGCTTTAACAAAGTTAAACTATGCGTAATGAAGTTAGAGTTTTATATATAGAATATATATATACATGTTTTTATTTTATAGACGTAAATATAAAAGGAAAAGCTATGTCGCACCTGCCCGTATGACATCGACCCCTGCAGGGCACCAACGTTCACCGGGACGTAGGAGGAGGAAGACAGTGTTATCCGGCAGTGATCGAAAGTACTCTGAGTCATCCACCTGAAAACAACGATACGTACAATCAAGCACATGGCACAAAACTCTATATGCAAGGTGCAAAAATGTGCCATATGTACAAAAGCCTGTGCTACTTTTATGCAAAGAAAATCAACTGCTTTTGCATAATCATTGTTGACATTGTGTAGCCAAGTAAAAGTATCATTACTAGAGCATTTATGTACATTTAAATCATCACAATTTCAATAATTTCAAATAATTGGTTTAAAAAACTTGCCTGCGTTCCATCCGCTTCAAGTACAGCGCGTACATTCTCACTCACACCAACGCCGAGTTTCTCTCACATTTATGCAAGTTTAAATCATCACAATTTCAATAATTTCAAATAATTGGTTTAAAAAACTTGCCTGCGTTCCATCCGCTTCAAGTACAGCGCGTACATTCTCACTCACACCAACGCCGAGTTTCTCTCGACCTATGCATACACACATCACATAATCCAAATCAGAATAAACATTTTTAGGAGACGTGCCGTCGCAAAATGCTAAGAAAACAGCAGATTACATTATGCCAAGTGGAAATATAAAGTGCTCTTGAGAAAAAGTAAAGGATTTTCAAGTAATCATTCACTTTCAATAGGAGTAAACTTTGGCTAAGCCGAGTCAATTGTTTTGTTTGCGTTAGCATAAAAGAATATGTAAGGACATGTATGTAACAATTATTTGCTCATCATTTTCTCATTGACCCAGCCGTTTTATCGACTCTTTCAATCATGGATAAACTGAATGAAAGATCAAATCAAGTGCTCGACTTTTTTAGATGCTGCTTAAAATGTGTTCCTTACCTCGTACTATAAGTTCCTCTAGTGATGAAACTACTAAAGCTTTTCTTGTTGTTCTTGAGCTAATCCCAAACCTTAAAGGGTCGTCTTGCGCGAGATGTCTAAAAAATAGAGAGAAAGGGAGTACGTATTTATTTTTGTTCTAAAACATACACACACACATCAAATATATTCATATAGGGCATAAGCAGTTTGCAAAGATTTACATTTACATTTGACTTGACATTGATTTCAGACCTCTTATTTACAGGCTTTTATTTTATACATAAAACGTGACGTGTAAAGCACTCGTCATCATGTCAGAGTAAAAAGAGATCGATTGGAGGTAGTTGCTACATGATACGTCTCTAAAAATGTGACATGCCGTCTGCGTCTGATAATTTCCCTTTTTGTACATTCCAAAACATTACGTCACTCCTAATTTTCTTTGTGTCATTCATGAAATTCCATNGATAATTTCCCTTTTTGTACATTCCAAAACATTACGTCACTCCTAATTTTCTTTGTGTCATTCATGAAATTCCATGTGCTCTCAAAAATCGATAAAAATCAAAAGGCAAGCACTTTTTTTTAGAATTTCTCGCAGTTGTGTCACACTTCTTACAAGCTCATTAAAACTTTTCCCTAAAAAATGTGATACAACGATACCTGCTTCACGATCGTCCTACGTAGAAAATATGATCATAAGTGTCCCCTTTCAACTATCTCATTGATCTTCAACATCCAGCAAGTTTTTCCATTTAAAAATGTCATATCAAACTTAAGTTGTATATGCCTGATCCAATAATCTCACGTATGAAATGATCTTCTAATTTAAACTTTTTTTTAGCGAAATGTCACTTGCTTCCTCTCTTCTAAGGAAATATCTCTCTCTTCGCTTATTAATAGGTGAAAGGAAATGTTCAAAGTTTTTTTTCGTACACTCATCCCGAGGAAAAAAACCGTATTTTGCAATACAATTCCATTTTACTTTCGAAAAAGTTAATGGCATTGACTCAAATTCTCTGTAGTACCTTTGGTTGAAAAGTTATTCAAAGGATGAAAATACCTCTACATGCTTTCATTGTTAAACACATATACAGATATCTACATACATTCCTCTCTCAGCTTGTAATAATATGTAAAAAAAAAACTCCAAGTTGAAAAGTTTTTTTTCAGTTCAAACTTTAGTCCCTTTTTCCGTTCATAAGTTTTTTTTTTCATTTTATACTACATATATTTATATGTGAAGTTATGTAACATATACACGTCAACTCTACACAAGTAAAACGGAGTTCTATTGTTATTTTTCTCATTGATTTGCTCCTCTGGTTTTCCTGGAAGGACTCTGGAATACCCTGTGTGAAAAATATGACTGGATACACGAAAGTGAATGCCTATATACCTTAACCTATGCCTACGACACAAACAAGGACACTTGCACAAAGTATAAATATAGAAATTGCATGGTTCTACTTTCTTCCCTTTTTTATAAAATGATTAGCGTTCCTTCGTGTGTCTAAACCTTTTGTACAGCAGCATAGCATATCATCATCATGCTTTTTTACTCTATCTCTTTTCCTTCTCTCTCTCTCTCTCTCTCTCTCTCTCTCTTTCACTCTCTCTACGAGGGAGAAAGAGGCTCGCGTATCGTCCGTCGGGTTTATATTTTTTCTAAGCAATGCAGTAAGGATGAGAGTGTAGGAGTTAAGCCACGACAGTTATTACAATATACTACTACCACACATTTTCCTACTTCTAATGGATCAATAAATTTTTTCTCTCTGGATAAGAAAACTCTTTCTCCTAAACAGAAAGAGGAAAAAAGTTCATGTTCTGGTCACAGTACCAACTTTGTGATACGGATTGTATGCTCCTACATAAACAGGAAATAAATGGACGACTTTTTAAATTGTTTTTTAAAAAAAATTAAGAAGAGAAATGTAAAAACATATAACTAAAACTATTTTCCTTGCTTGCTTTTGGGATGTGGGAATGCTGGAGAAATCAAAAGATCCCTTGATTTGAATGGAGTGGGAAAAGTAGACAGAAGTAGGACATCGCTTCGGCTCCCTTAAATGCTCATTTTTGGTGACAAAATCATATCCAAATGAATAGACTGGCATTCAGTAATCCTATCAGGCAGGGCACTATGTTTGAGTTGCGTTCGACTTAATGAATTAGTCCTGACAGAAGGAAACCTTACGAGTGCTGCTTGATGCTGAAAAGGACAAACTTTCTTAGGTGTTTTGGAAATATGACCTTGTTTATCAAGAGCTTAGTTTCTTCAAGAAAATTCATAAGCAGCTTTGAAAGCAGACGTCTTTCAATAAATCTTTGGCAGCGTTTCGGAGAAGCAATATTCAATTTTTATACTCGAATATTTGTATGCGTCATTTTCAAATCCGGCTTGAAAATATTCACGGACGGAAAATTTGAATGGGATCTTTTGACTTTCTGCCGCCACCATAAACATTCATATATATTTCTGACCTGACTAGTATCTGCTTATATCAAAATTTTCCGTGGGTGCCTGGTAAAGCCCACTTCAGCGGATTATTTTTCACAAAATTTTTATCACTTAAGAGGATCAGCATTGGAGAATGATTGATTATCTTCTTAGAAATTAGTAATATGAGTCAAGTAGTCAACTTGACTTACTTATTTTTCATGACAAAATTTTTATTTTGAAAAGAAATCTCATCTAGCGAAAATTATTCGTGTTTGTCGAACGCTCGTATTCAAGTCAAGTCAAGGTTTAAGCAAATCAAAATAAATATTATAGGTGAATCTGTATGAGTAGTAATCTCCTTTCCTGAAAAAACGAGGCATGATACTAAAACGATATGAATTGCTGTGACTGACAGCCAAATTGAGAAAAATGCAAGTGGGGTGTACACGCGAAATATGTAAATAGAAAGAAAATTGGCGCATGCATACCTCTCTTGACATGACGACATCTCCAGTTATAATGTTGACCTAGGGAGTCCTGGCCTGACCTGACCTATGCAGTTGGACTGGACAGGAGCTCGCCGAGGCAACTCTGTGATTGAATTACAGCGACCGCCAAAGAATAAGTAATTACAAGGAATCGAGAATTTTTTCCAACTAAAGCACACAAACACGCACTCACACTCGCACACACACTTTTTCCTTCTTCAACTTTTCTTCCTCACTGAGTTTCACAGATCAAAACGGATTTCTCTCCGTGACTCAGTATCAACCTCAACTGGGTTGCGAACACACAAAAATTGAAACGAGCCATACTTCATGGCAAGAAGGCAAATTTTCACAGAAACACTTGGGAGTCTTCCTCCCCGTCAAACCATTCCTCATCCAATGCATTCCATCTTTTAATCTCCCATTTCGCTTCCCCCCTTTTCTTCAGAAAATCATCTTTCCTTTTAAAAGAAGCTCATCGCGAAAAAAAGGAAAAAAATTATGTGGGCTTCCCTAAATGTTTCTATGCACTTGACTTTCTTTTTTCCGTTTGCGGACAAAAATGGGAAACTTTTTTGTTTTCTTGGGAAGACCCCGGGATCGGGTTGAGAGAAGAGATGAGTTACGCCGAAACAATTTTCAGCTCCACCTTTCACTCTCTCACTTGGATTAGCGTAAGGGCGCAAGGGTATGGACTTAAGGTAAAGTGGAGCAGAATAATAAAATATAGGGCCAGCTGCTGATAAATGCAGGAGCACAAACAAAATTTCCGCGAAATAACAATAAGTAGCAATGAAATAAAAGCAACTTTCCACGCGTCTGATTTCTTCCCGATTCGCTGATGTTGGTGAGGAAGATAATTTTTTTCGAAAAAAGTTACCCTCAAATATCTAATCCAGCAGCAATCCAGAACCAACAACTTACGCCAGCTCTCCTCCTCACAAGCCTCCAACGAGATGCAGCCCATACAAGCCAACGTTTGCACTGCCAGTCCTCAGCCAACAGAGTCAGTCCGTCTGTTTTGGGATCGGATGCTGAAAGAGAGTGTAGCAGCAAGAAGGCAATGGAATAAATGTACGATATAAAAAAAGTTTTTTTGGACCCTCAAAACACAGCTCAAGCTCTCTTTCACTTTTTATATCTCTTTGCCTCTAAGTGCTGTGCGGTTGGCTGCTGCTCCTCGGTCGATGAAAGTCTTCATGCTCACGAAACTATGTTTAAGCCAAACACAAGGCTTCACTTTTTTACTTGAGTAAAAGAGAAAGTGCATCTATGGAATTATATGTATCTGCTCTGCGATCCATACAGCATTATAAAAAAGAAAAGTTGATAGCAAGTGAAAATAATAGCTTTAAAAGGCAGCTTCATGCATATAGGGAAAACAAGGAAAGAAGAGAAAGAGAGAACCAGAAAACTTGCAAAGATTCGGAATCCGTGTTCGGAGAAAAAACGACGTGCTTCCGAGCTTTTTCTCGTATCCTATACCCGCCTTCCATGGGTCTACAGGGCCTGCTGTCTGCCCTGACACACATTTTCCAACAGGAGCAAAAACGAAAAAATTAGAGAGAAACTAGATGCTCTCTGGAACAAATAAAAGAATCAAGTCTAGACCTAAAACTCTTGCCTATATTTTCTCAAGCTGAGAGAGAATTGAGAATAGCAGTCGAACATTAAAAAATTGTGTGCGAGCGAGAGAGTTGAGGGGGAGAGTGTGTGTACAGAGTGAAGAAGAGCTTGACTTCGGTTTAACAAGAAAAAAGTGGAACAGTCCAACTAGTCCTTTATGTACCTTTTGAGAAGAGAAGCAACTCATTTCCTACACGATGATCTATGAATGTATGCACAAGCACGACACACTAGCAAAAAATCTATTGGGGCAATAAGCTTTTCAGATAGGAAATAAGATCTATTGGGTTACGCTTTTATTATATTTCCATTTTCAGCACCTCTTTCACTTCAGCATCTATTAAAAATTGTATAAACTGTGTTTGTGTTAAGTGAGTTCACACACGGAGAGAGAAAGAGAGTAAAAGCGAGATGCTTTCATCTTAGCTCAGCTACAAAACTCTCCTTCTCTCCTCTCATTCTCTTACACTCGCTCGTAGCCCACGAGGACGTTCAAACTGATGCCAGGAAAGTATGCTGGCATGGCCCTAGCCTAGCACCAGCGGATACACAACAGCAGCAGCACCGATCATTATTATTATATTATGCCACACATAAATGTTTCAACATTTTTAACACTGCCCCGTCCCCTGAATTTGTAACTGTTTCCACTTGATATTTTGATGAAAGCTGATGAGACTGAGAGGTCTTGAGGCCAACGTATGAAAAGAACACATAAATGTTTCAACATTTTTAACACTGCCCCGTCCCCTGAATTTGTAACTGTTTCCACTTGATATTTTGATGAAAGCTGATGAGACTGAGAGGTCTTGAGGCCACCGTATGAAACGTATGGAAATGGAGACTTTTTATACAATCAAATGATTTTCATGCAAAAACTTTTGCTGCTCTCACTTCATTTGAAACTGCTCCAATTTATATACCCTTTTGCATACCTCAACATTTCCTGCCTTTTTCCGTCAATGAAAAAAGGTCACTTACATGGAACAAGGTAAATTGGATTGGGTTCATTCCATGTGATTAACCTGACGTACGCCGAATCTTTGTTTACGTTACGTGTAACCAGTCACAATATTCTAGAAGAAGCAAAAAAACGGGTGTATAATGATTACCTGGAAAAATGTGAGATTGAGATAGGGCGTGGAGAAATCGGCATGAAAGAAGATCTGAAGGCCATCAAAGGTCGTACTCACTCAATGTACTTCGGCCCACACATAAGATAGGATTTCACTGGAAAAAAATAATGATACGTCTGTTCACGCTTTTTTCCTTCCCTTAATTTGACAATCTATATAAGTTTATAAGGATGAAATCACTCAATGAAAAATGTAAATAAAAGTATGTATGTATAGGTATTACACATAACTCAATTCATCCGTTTCCTTATTATCGCACACAAAGAAAGAAGAGTTTGTTTGTAAAACTTGTTCCTCAAACGAAAACTCAGGAAATGAGATTCCATCTGTCATTCACAAATTATCATTAAAATGACTCTGGCAAGATATGAAATTATTTTTTTTACAAATTTTTGTAAATCAAATCGAAATGACAATTCAGTATTTGATGCGTACTAGAAGAGAAAAACTTCTTTACCGTTTTAAACGAAGTATGTGTCAAATCTATAATCTCTTTTGAAAACGCGAAAAAAATTCAATTGCGGGATTATCAAATAGAATGAGCAGAATTTTTAACTGAATCGTGCATCTAATTGCCCCAGAATTGAAAGTTTTATTGCCTAATGTGCACATACATAGGTAGCCGTAAGCACATTTATTCTTTCAGTTCAAAATATCAATACTTTCCTGCACTCGGAACACTTTTTTCGCTTTTCTCGCTAGTCAGAAGCATTCTTTACAAAGTAGTCCCTTCACAATTTTAGAAGAAAGTTTGGCCATCTTTTGGATCACCGAAAAACGAGTACTTCAACCATGGTGAAAGTTTATCTAATACTTACTAGAAGCCACTTCCTGTTGGCACTGGATGATGAAACTATTTTCACAAGCTTTGATACTGTATTTCTATTATTTCGAATCGTTTCTACTTTTACATATTACTTCAATAAATACTGAGTACCTACATATGTGTGTTTGACCTTGCGTAAAAAGAGACGAGGAATTTTATTAGTGAATTACCTTTATTCGTGCTTGTATTGAAAATTAAAGTAAGATATTGTACGGCATTTAGGGATTATGGAGATACTCAGGTATATACCTTACAATATGGCGTTGGCTGAGTATATAATAATAACAAGTAGAATTTTTCATACTTTGAACATCATCACTTCAAATACGGTGAAAGCTGCTTTGAGAATGTGTAGGGACTCTTTCATTCAGTCACCCACGTTTGTAGAATAAATTAGCAAATTTCTGAATGAAACCCACCTATTCTTGGGATTTACTTCCACAGTACTAGTACATACAAGAATATTGATTACAATTTTCATCATTTCATTCGCCCACGCCCAAGTTTTTTTTTCAGCGAAGCGACTCTTCAATGACAATTCATGATTAAATTGAAGGCAATGATGAATGTGGACAAATACGTAGATAGGTATGTACATACATAGTTTCAAGTGCCAGTCTATTCGTCAACATTAATTATTCGTCAGGAAAAAAATCTGTTTAGTCCCCAAATCCTTTTGATCATTACAACATTGGATTACTTTCAAGCGGTGTACAAAAACGTTGCGGAAAAATGAAAACAAGACATTTAAGAATATTTAGGATCATAGTATGCAGTTTTACGCTTACATTGATCAATTAAGTGACATATACTCATATTATATATTATTAAAAATTTCCTTGTTTATTGACTAACTTTAGCTTTATTTATGTAATATGTTAATTTAACGCATATTTTCTACAATTTTGTATTATGAAGAAACAACGTTTTGCTGGAATTTTAATCACATTTAAGAATATTTAGGATCATAGTATGCAGTTTTGCACTTTGATTTTACATTTATCAATTAAGTGACATATACTCATATTATATATTATTAAAAACTTCCTTGCTTATTGACAAACTTTAGCTTTATTTATGTAATATGTTAATTTAACGCATATTTTCTACAATTATGTATTATGAAGAAACAACGTTTTGCTGAAATTTTAATCGATATACACATGTATCCTATGTTTATGTAAAATAAGTAAAATTATCTTTCATTTCTTCCTAATTAAACTTTCAAAGCATTTTATAGAAAAAATTCGAAGAAACTTGTTACAACAATGTAGCAAACGCTTTTAATCTAAGAATTAAAATTCAAGGAAATGTCTTTCCAATTTTCAAAAATCGGATGTAAATGTAGCAAACGTTTTTAATCTAAGAATTAAAATTCAAGGAAATGTCTTTCCAATTTTCAAAAATCGGATGTATATAAAAATCGAGTAAACGGTGATCGACTATCATTCATATTTTGCTAGTGGAATTGACCGGTGGCAAGCTAGTAAAGTAAACACTTTCCCCAATGATTAGTCTCAAGTTAATTTCAAATCGCCCCAAAGGGAAAGTTTAAGAGACGCTGTGCGAGCTCACAAGTGATTCTAGAGTTCCGCACTATGGTAAGTCAACTTTTTTTAAAAATTTCTTTGTTGGCGAATTAAAGTCATCAACTTCAAACTTTGTATACTTTTTCCCATCAGGCATTATTCATTCTTCTGCTTCTTTGCTTGGATCTGAAGAATGCCATTTTGGTAGCAGGCTACGAATATTCTAGCGGAAGTTTTGTTACCAACACCGTTCATCCGTACTATGGGCACCAACCCTCCTTCCACCAAGAGCGACAACGAAGAGTTATCGATAGTGGTTCTTCTGCAAACGAAGTCACCCACATCGAAGGATCTGAGGCAATCCCACTTGGAGGAGCTGGTTTAACGTTGCCCGATGAAAAGGATCCAGTTGTAATTCGTTCCGTGGGGTCGTCAGGTCTAACGCCATTCAACTCTTTCCATCACGGTAGGCAGCCACCCACGCTGGAAGTGAGTGGAACTAGAAGCACCTGTGGACCTGTCGGTAAGTTTTAGAAATGAATTTAGTTGTCCGCAAATTTTCATTTTTACCGAGTGAGCATCAGCAACTTTAGATATTTCCTTGTTAGCTTCAAGGAGACTGTTGGAACCTCCAAGAAAGCGGCCATACTTTGCTTACACACAAGAAGAACTGGACGAGAAAGTGAAAAATGATGAGTTCACGCAAGCCATGGAAAGGAAGAAACGATCTGCGGAGCATCACAAACTATCGTCTTTACGATCAAAGAGAAATGCTGCTGGAAATGGGACGGAAGGCCAAGATACATCACCACTGCCTTGGACTTGCAGGTAGCCTTAGCATTTTGTTTTGACAATATCGTTTCAGCTTCATGTCAAAATCAAGTTTCCAAACTTTAACCGAAATTCATGAAAATGGCAGCACCAAGTATGAGTGGATGGATATGGGCGTCAACAGTTACCCCAGGTTTGTCCGTACAGCAGCATGCACGAGTCGGTAAGAATTATGTGTAGGATTTAGATTAATTATATTCGTTTCTAAGTGCACTATTTGAATCTTTAAAATCAAAATTGTTTAATTTTAGACTCTGCTTTAACGGCTTTTTTCGCTGTAAGCCGAGGCGCTATAAAACAAAGGTTGGTTTATGTGAAAATCTCTCAATTTCTGGTTTATGCTTAAAATGTAAATACTCAAAGAGGTTGAATATTACTTAGGTTTTGAAGCGTATCACGGGAGAAAACGAATTCTTTGATGAAGACGTAAGCTTGCCGGAACAATTGAGGTATGCTAATTTTGGATATTAACTTAATGAATTTCAGTGTTTTAAATTTTAATAATTTTTTTATTGCTATTGAAATAGGGACTCTTGGAAATTTCAAACAATCACAATTAACTTATGTTGTGATTGTTCTGGACGAGTACCAACACCCGAAGTTTGAATTTTTAGGGACTTTGGGAACCACCTTTTCAAATTAAATGAGATGGCAAACTAGTGTCAAGTCATTATCTCCATTACGTTCCAAAAAAAACTAAATTCTTTGCTAAACTATTATTGTATTCCAACGTAAATGGGGTACTGTCAGTAAAAATATATAAATTAAAAGAAATCACACGAATTTATGCAAGTAAAAAACTTTCTCTGTATCAGCATGTAACTGATTAATGCTAGGCATGTCAACCTTAAATTGTTTTGCCAAATTTGGCAAAAGTCAAAATCATTTAAAATCGCAAATAATTGTTGACTTCAAAACACGGTTTTTATTAAATACATACATTGCTTTATCATAGTAATATCTAAATACAATATGCATTTTCGTTTTCTCCTTTCGAAATTGTATTCAAATATGCTAATAAAAATTACTTGGCGTATGAGGTTTCCCTAACCGTCTCTTCAGCGCAAGTAAGATTTTGACTACTCATAATTAGATACGAGATGAATTCTGAATATGCGTTCATAATAAAAGTAACATAAATACAAGTCATTTTTGTTAATATGTAATATGTATTTATTTCGAATATATTTGTTTTAGCTTGTAACAACACTAAATCTTGTATTTATTTACACGCAATAACGTTGAATCGATTTTTGTAACAAAATGGCATCACATAAAATTCGAATTTTTCATAGTTCGTATATATGGATTTATAGAATACATAATATTTTGGATTTGCCCACAATGTTGCAAAAATAGTTAAATTATTCAATTATTCTTTGTAACAGAGGATAATAACCAACTCAAAACAAACCTCATTTGTGAAACAAATCAGACCATTTTTATTAATGTTTTACAAATTATGATTCATATTTTTTAGAATTGTCAAACATACCAACATTAAATAAATCAAGTATAAAAGCTTTTCCCTGTAGAATGCATCAGAACCCAAATAAATCAAATATAATAATATGCAATTAACTCTTTCAGAACCATTCTAATTACAAGAATCTTAGTCTATCAATTAGTATTAAACATGTACATATATTTTTGTGTTTGTCGCTTAAAAATATTGTTGTTCTTGTTGATTATATTTTGCAGCTACGTAAAATGGAACTACTCTCACTCTCTGTGTCTCTCACTCCGGCTAACGCCGCAACTATTTACAGAAAAAATTAGCCTTCAAT
>JAHZMY010000581.1:0-11693 GCA_027743915.1 Seira sanloemensis
ACAAGAGTTGACACCACGGCATCCACCGAGTGGTCTGGAAGGTCTTGAAAAGTAATAAAGCTATTAGTTAACGACAATTTTGACAAGCATCAAAGATTTAAAATTTTCAAAAACCTTTCATGTCTTCCGCCCCGGAAACGATGTCTTGTACCAGCTTTACATTGGGGTGCTACTTAAAAACATAGTTGAATTAAAACTATTTTTCCAGTAGTCAAATGAAAAAAAAGAAATAACCCTTGCCAAGGTATATTTATAATGACCTTTGCCAGACTTTCATCCAGATATTGTTTGAAAAAAGGATTGGGGTCAACTACCAACAATTGCACGTCCTGTGATTAAAAGATGCTTTTTGAAAACAGTTACCGATTAGGCTATATAGATCAATAATTAATTAGTTGCATACTGGATAGAATTGAAAATTGGCTCCAGAACCAGCGCCGATTTCCAACAGCTTAAAGTTTTTTCTCATTTGATGTAACGGCTCAAACAGTTTTGTTTTCATGGGAAAAGTTTTCGCATTGTGGAAAACAGGAAAGTCTTTCAAGTATGCGGCGAAAAATCTAAAGAGAAATGTTTAATAGACTTATAGCATAACTACTAAATTTAAAATCTATCCATGAAATTGTGTCCCAATTCACCAAATTTTTGTCCTCTCGGTTTTTTCTACCGTGGTTTTTGGCGGGACTATGTACATATATTAGTAATACTGACCTGTGGCGATTTTCGGTTCCTATGAAGCACCTTAATTTTTTCCATGCATACCAGCCCAACGGCAGCACAGTTACAATAGTAATACTGACCTGTGGCGATTTTCGGTTCCTATGAAGCACCTTAATTTTTTCCATGCATACCAGCCCAACGGCAGCACAATTACAATCGTCACAACCAACAGCAGCATGGCTATTCTTTGGAGATTTCCACAATGTTAAATAATTACCTTCCGAAGAGAGTTTCCACTTCTGTCGAATGCCAAATAAGTAGTGATCTTAATCGAGCTTTTTGTGACAATTTATGTTTTTGATCCTGATCCGGAGAAGAAATGATTGATCAAAAGTTTGTGACATGTTGTTAACTACCGCCTAGGTTTTCTTTCTAATTGTTGCTGCCAAAGCTACTAAAATTATCAGCAAAGTGAAAACACAGTTAAATCAACAGAAATGTAGTGAATGACATGGGTAAGCCTTGCGACGTGACTTTAACATGCTCACTCATGACGAAGTGGTTGAAAACAATTATTCTTACATAAATCTTTCATACTCATTTTCCATCATCACAAACATGATGCATTGTCAAATGAGCTGAATTATGTATATCCAGTTATGCATTGCATCCATTGCCATTAATCTTTTCAGCTGGATGATCAACAGGACCGTCAATGTTGCTGGGGTTCATGATCATTGACGATGAGTGCTTTTGTGCAGCTCAATGAATATGTCACTAAGCTGAAACTGAGTTTTCAAGGTCATGAGCAGTGTACACACAAAGAAATTTAGAAAAACAACTTGAGAAAGTGTTTACTGAAGATGAACCTGTTTATGGAAAACAAACTTTCGTCGAATTTGTTCTCAGTAGAGTTTAAAGAATCTAACCATATCCTACTCAAGAAATTTTGAATTGTGCTTGAGTACGATATTATTATTAAGTGGAAGCATTAACTTAATGTTCAATGGAAAACAAACTTTCGTCGAATTAGTTCTCAGTAGAGTTTAAAGAATCTAACCATATCCTACTCAAGAAATTTTGAATTGTGCTTGAGTACGATATTATTATTAAGTGGAAGCATTAACTTAATGCTCATTGTCAAATATTTGCCCATTTTTAGTCTTAGAGTTTTTCCATTAGGTTGAATAACCGTAAGGAAGGAAAATTTGACGCTTTATTGTTATCCTCCACATGAGTCAATATTTTTGCAAAATAAACTTTGCGCAATTTTAGCATTATTGTTTCCTGAAAATTTCTGTGTTTCACGCTGGGCATTTCTGAGGTTTGACTACCACCACCACCGTTCCTAAAAGGCAAAACTGACGCTTCAGCCAGAAAACTCTTTGTTCCTTTTGTTAGCCTCATGTCTTACTCTGTCCTCACAAAGACCATTTTGAAACATTGACCATATTGCGGTCATATGCACAACTATACTTTGTCTGCAGCAGCTTCCTTTTTATACAGTTGCCAAATCAACATGACGATGATGATGATAATGAAGCAGAGAGAGAGGCAATGAACGAGGAAGAATGGAAATTGTAAAAAAATATTTTCTCAAGTTATGATGAGACATCCTCATATCCCATACCTTTATAAACACCTGAAAAGTTTTAAAAATTAAGTTCTACTGCAAAAGGAAGGACTTTTTTCTCGATGAAATGCTATTACTTTCAATGGGGTGCAGTGTGTAGAACTCGTTTTACATTGGAAAGCGCACCGTGCTTTACTGAGGGGAAATTAAAGGAAATTATATTCATTGTCAGGCATCACGTATTTATGAATCCTAGCATTATTAAGGCTTGAAGTTCATAGCTCATGATGAAGATGACGATCCACATCATTTCCTTCATTTCGATTCCTCACATCCTTCTTCCTTCAGCAGAGAGGACCAGGTTTACTGCTTGCAGAGGATTCTCCCTACAGCCAATTTGTAACGTAATATTATGAGTATGTATTATATATGTACATGTGAACACACTTGAGTCTGAGAATTTTTTTAATGCTAAATGATTTCAAAAGTCAAATGCTTGTTGTGGTCGGCTCCACAGAGTTTATTTCAGAGACTTACATGTCCCAACACATACATACATAATGCATTCTATGGTGATATGATATGGATACCGCAATGTAAAATTGGGAGACAACGTGATTGTCAGAAAGGCTCTCGTTACACTTTACAGTTTAACTAAACACGAGTGAGACGAGAGAGAGAGGTTTCTTGAGTTTCCCTTCCTTGTCTCATCATTCCTTCAGAGTCCGAAAGTTATAAACGTAAATGAAGTCACTTTTTCATATCATATGTCACACTAAACCAGAACATAATATATTTTTTTCCTCTCTGATCTATGGATAAACTTTAGAAAGTGATAAGCTCCAGAAAGGTTTCATTTTTGAGAATTCATTGAAAAGTGCTGCTTGGTCAAAATGTGGCTTATGGCTTCGATTGATTATGAAGTACTGAATATGCTTCATAGTGAAATCGTATAGTCTACTTCAACTTGCTCCAGTCCCAATAATCTGGTCCAGCTGGTGACACATTCAGTGGCGTTGGTGAAGTGGAGCACGATAACAAAAAATCCCGATTCATACTTTCTGAAACACTGACGCGGTCCATTCCGGAAGCACAAAGATGACAACAGACTCACCAAAGGAGGAAAAGACTGTGCCTGTGATGAAGGAAGTGACAAATAAGGCGAATGGCATTTATGCCTATGTGCAGAGGAGGGTGGAGCAGGGGAAGCTGAATGCGAAGCAGAAGTACCTGTACCTGCTGGACCTGTTGGCGTCGGTAACCTGGGACGACAAAACGGAAGGTGAGATTTTAAAAGTTTTCATATGCCTAACTGAAGGTGAAAATGAGCTGCATGCAGAAATTGTGGCATTGAGATAAACTGAAAGATATGAATAGATATTGTATCAAGTGTGGCATACTCTCCTTAAAACTTATCACCGGACCGGACAAAGATAGTGAATGACGTTTTATCCGAGCTTATGAATATGAAAAGCCCAGTAAAATTACGTTCAATTATGGGGCACCTCATAAATTAGTGTAGGCATGATTTATAGCAATGATTAGAACCGTCGGTGTTTTTCCATGGAACGAAACGACAAGTTTCAATTTTTCATAAAAACTTTTCTATTTGTACGAAGGTATGTGGATAGGACCTATATGACTGACTGATAATTTAATTTCTGGGAAATCAGGATACGATATAAAGGGTTCATGCAAATTAGAATTTTGCCCTTGTGTAAGTTGTGTAAGATTAACAATAGGTAATATGACTTTCATGCGTTAATAACATAAATTTTACCGTCACAATTAATGGCATTCATCTGATTACAAGACAATAGTAAGCCACCACAAATTAAATAAAAATTAGTAGAGAACAAAGCATCCAACAGAAACATCCTAATTTAAAACTAAACGCAACCTCAACCGTAGCTTACATTCATTCCGCATTGCATTGTAAAAAACTGTCTCTGCATATTAAATCAAATATCGTGACGCATTGACAAGTTTGACTATATTCACTAACTGTATAAGCAAAGCATAAAAAAGTCGTAAAATGGTAGACATGAAAACTATATATGTACAAACATAAATTCTAAATACCTATGATCATATAATTCATGCTATGAATCATAGTCATAAAGCTTACTTCACACATAATGTGCACTGTGAATGAATCAAATTTCCTTTCGTTTTACTTCTGCCTCAAAAACTTGATAAGAATCCGTACAAAGTCAAAGTTAGAAAAGTCAGAATGAATGTCATTTTTGGAGAAATTGAGTTATCGTGCACGGTGAAGGTCAAAGTCAAAAGTGATTCTGCCTCTTCTCATCGTGAACATTGAAAGTTTCCTTTAGTCAAAACGGTTCATAGTTTAGACATCTCGACGTAGTTAAAAGTGATAAGTTGAAACGAATACGGACACGGCTTATCCAAAGTCATAAAAATACACTCTTCTAGATTCTTACTTCTTAATGTTTCCCTTCTTTAAATTGTATATGCATTGATTTTGTGTGTGTGTGTGTACATTATATGTGATTTTAACTTGTATGAAATGGCGTTCCTTACATCAATCTCTAACTTTGGGCAAAAGCATTTCCAATTTTCACAACGTTTCTTAAAGTCCGCCCTTCCTTTTCATCCCCAACCTGCACTTTGTTCACACAGGTGAACAAACTATAGAATTCAAAAAATGCACAGCAAACTTCAAAAATCTATATTGGGTCTAGTGATCTAGTAACCAAATAACATCAATGATGTAACGGCGAGCTGTAAAGTTGAGCTTTTGTAAAAACTCTGAAATGAAAATCTTGTTAAATGTGAAGTCGTGCGTTTTCCCCTTGAATTCATACTCTGCTCATATGTTACAGACTTGAATATTTTGAAGTCACTCGCCAAAAAAAACTCACAGAGATCAGGTACTTCACATTTCTCACCATACGTACATACCGTACGAATCAAATTGATCTCGAAAGAATGTTTCTAAAAATATTTTGACATGATTCTCTTTATAATAATGGATTGGACGCGAGTGAAATAAAATTGATGGCTAATGTGATAACTGATTTACAAAAGGTATCGTAAATCGTATCTAATCCTTTCAAGATTTGAGCCCTCTCAGGGAGTATACCAACCGCTGGTCTCTAAACTATGCTGCAAAAATGCGAAACAAATTATGTGTATGGCCAAATTGCCTCTTGATGGGTGGGTGGATGGAAGAAGTTCTTTCAACCCTTTTCCCGTATCTTTACATGCGTTTTTCATCTACAGCGTGTTTGTAATCAACATCAAAGTGTATCGGGACAACAAAAAAAATATTTTTTTTCGGCACCGCTTTCCACTCGCAAAGTAACTGCACACAGACAGATGCTCTTCTGCTGGGTGCTGGCATGAGCTCTGCATAACTCACCCTGTTTCAGTGTGGAGTTTGATGTCGTCGTAGGTATTCCCTCGCTTCGTTTAGGTTGCTCTTTGAGTCGATACAGGTGTGCTATCTGTCAGTTGCGTCATATTCTCACAACAGCGACATTCCGTAAACAGGTTTTTGAGAGTTTTGCAATCCAGTTTCCGCTTCCGTCCCCTGGAATTCCTTTCTGGAAAGGGTGTGTTTGTTTGAGTGTGGTGCATTCCTTTGTGAGACTGCCTTGGTTGAGCTAGGAAGTACTAGCTTATATTTCAGAGTGGGAATTTGTTGCACAATTTCTCTCCGCAAAGATTAGCTCGTGTATCCTTCTAGTCGTTTTTATCGCTGCAATTAACATTTGGTTGTTGTATGTGGTGATATACAAGTATTCCTCGTTTATGTGCAAGATGGACCGGGAGAGCCAACAGGAGCCATTATTGGGTATTTCACTATTTCTTTCATGGACCATGTTTTTGTTACAATTTTTGAGCACAAAACCAAGGCACAAAAAATTAGTGAGTCTTCCAGAACATAACCAATCTTCTTTAAGAAATGAGGATTTATGCAAATCTAGAGATAATTTTAGAGGTTTAATTGGACACGTGGCATGGAAGAGAGAGCTCAAATCTTTTTATCATTTTGAAATAAAGAGTCTTGGGATCAAAGTTCATGTTGGTTTGAATATTTTTCACCTTCTTGTGAAAAATCGCAATAATCAGAAACTCATGGTTTTTGTTCTCGCCACAGATTCTGAAATAAGGTGCATGACTCATAAGCATATTAAAGTTGGTAATTGAAGCATAAATAATATTTTTCTCAGTTCATGTCCGAAGGTCGTTTCAATGTCAATTCAATCAGTTTGTAACGTAGGAAATCAACGTGCCGAAAGTATTTACCGCACTGAAAGAGTTACAATTTGGAAAATGTGCAAAGAAATGAACATACATACATACAACATACATAAAACTTACTGGCACATTGAATTCATGTGCTTCCGGTAAATACGCCATGAGTTTTCCTGGATGTAGAAAGCGAGCCAAAACCAATTGCATTTTTCACAAGTCATAAGTTCACGTGATTGCTTCGGAAGAGTTCAAATATGATTATTATTCACTCTTTGGCTTTTGCAATACCTAATTTTTATTTGCCCCAAACCAATATTCTTTCAAATAGGTAGCAATAAATTCTCTACAAGTTTTTGCTTGATTTACGCTTCTATCAGCCCAAAATGCAATAGAGTTTTTGCTCGTTTCCTCAAAAACGCACAGACTCGCTCATTAGAACGTGGCAAGAGTTCTAAGCAGCGCTGCGTAATGAGCACACACAACTTCAACCTCACTGTCATATTTTTTCTCTGTTCGACTTTTTGCTATTTGCTACCCAACTTTGTTGTAAAATGTCGAAATAATTTTGCATTTAATGCGGAAAGGGTAAAAAAGTCGAAGTTGTTTTTGCCCCACACTCACATGAGGAGGATAATAGAACAGGTTCAAAAAGCGAGAGGGTATACAAAACATTCATCGAGAGGGGTGGTGGATGACTATGTGTGTGGTTATTTAGCTAGTTTCAGTTTTTTTTGGCTCCTCCATATGCATCTCTGTAGAACAAGAAACAAGTTGGTAAGATGATTGCGTTTTTTTGGTAGTTTTCATCTCATGGTAAAAAGGCACAGTGCATTAAGAAAGTATATGCGTTCGACGTACATTTTCTGTGATTATCATCATACTCCATCTCTTTCTTTTGAAATACATGCACACGCAATGCAGCAAGAGTCGAGGAGTGATTTTAAAAATGAATCCCCCTGTTTCGATTTCTTCGTGTGATGTGATTGCAGCAGCAGGTAGCTGGCAGCAATGGGTAGTAAAGCGATCCTGTTCTTTACATTATTAGGGACGTGCACCATTCGTAGTACATGCATTGCCGTAAAATATTTTTTTTCTGTAATCAAACCAATATTATAAAGGCTTTTGGGGTTTTCCTCCCCACAAGAAATTTTTTATAATCTTTGTAGAAAATTACTCTTTACATGTTGAAGCAAAGTGAGGAGAAAATGTAGGTGAAGAATGAGAAATACTTTTGCCAAAAAATATAGTGTAGAGAATTGATATTATTTATTTTCAACCATTTTTCTTATCTTCTACAATATCGTACATGCATTACTGCACTGTAAGCTGCTCCTGGTGCCACTTTTCGTTCCCGTAGTAGTTTGAAATAAAAAAAAATCGTGTTCCACATTTCAAACGTTTTGTGTTGGTTTTGTGCGGAAAGCTTGTAACGGAAGCAAATTTTTCACAATGTGTCCGAATCCGAAACGAAGCAGGAGTATAATTGATGTTGTAGGCTCCGGGGTGAACAATACCCTTCGGGAATTGGGACTTGAGACGGGGCTGATTGAGCAACAGGTCCGAAATGGATTTCAGCGCTTTGGTAAGACCTACAGTATTTGAACACCCAGGAACACACACACATAATCACTTTTTTGACTTTGACGCAAAAATAATAAGTTTGATTAGACAAGACAAGGGTACATTAGAAGGGGGAGTTAATTATGCCATGATGCCTGGAACACACTTGGCAGCATGTGTATAGATAAGCATGTGTGCATGGGTGAGATCCAAGAATAGATCCGGCTCCTGACTAGACTCAAGATGTAGATTGTAAAAGTTGGTGAAACAGGATGAAATGCTTGAATGCTTGATTTACAGAGAATGATCAAATCATTCGTTTTACGTAAATGACAGACAAATTTAGGACACTGAAATACTAAATAAACCTTGTTAATCAAACCCAATTTGACCGAGCATTTTTAACTACTCAAAAGCAAAAATTAGGGAAATGCAAATAGTAGAATTTTTGACAGGTGTAAACTTTGACTTTGACATATGTATCCATGACATATAAGACAAGTGCGAAGGCTATGGCTCTGATTAATATGTTTTGACACATGGCTTGACATTAAATGTGTATTGCCCTAAACTATGCAGACGAAGTGGCAACGACAGTAGTCACAAATCTACGCAATACGTAGCTTTCAGTCCGGTGCGCTTTTTGAGGAGTTTTCCTTATCCACTTGGCTTCCTACATACATGAAAAACAGTTTCCAGTCCGTCTTACACGACTTAGGTAAATTGCATTGGTTGCAAAAAGTTTGTCAATTCTGTTGATTCCTACTAAAACACTTGAACTTTGTCTTAAACATGTAACGAAATACAAATGCTAAAGGAGCTAATATGTATGTACATATAATATTTTAAACAGCTCTCATTTCCATATAAAAATATGTATACACTGAATTATGTATATGTGCTGATGAAACTGTTTTATTTTCCAGGACAAAGGATGTCATCATTCCGTGTCCCACCCGCGGTCAACTCATTCTGGGACTCATGCAAGAAGTACGCGGCGGAGAATCCCGCCTTGGCCATGACAATCCTGGCTTTGGCAATCACATGCGCACTGCCCGTCATCGTCTTCCTGTCGTTTGCACTCATCACTTTACTCGTGACATTCATCGGGTTTCTCTGTGTTGAAGGTTAGAGTTTTGTATAAATCATTATACCAAAGTATTTTTTCCAAGACATATAACTTTCATTTTGTACTGTGCAGGAACCCTTCTGGGCATTGCGTCCGTCTTCCTTGGCGGCGTCCTGTTGGTCGTTGGTTTCTGCACCCTGACTGCTGTCTCGTGCGCTCTGGTGGCCTACTTGGTCGTCTCCAAAATCTACACATACGTCACCGGCGACGATAAGCCACAGCGCTACCTTGCCAAGCTCCCACTCATCGGATATTTATTTGCCAACTTTGAGCACACGGGTGCAAACGGGGATGCAGTCAAGGTTCCGAATGGATTTGAAGAGGACGAGAATGCCAGTGATGAAAGTCTTGCTCACACGGACTAACAAGGGAACTAGATTTTTTGTGAGAGTTGAGTTACAAATGGAACCTCCTATTTTTTGCATAATTTGGAAGATATTAATTTTGAATGACAAATTGCTAGCTGTGACTATATAAATAATGTTGTAATATTCGTGTTTGTAACTTGACCATCACAGAGAAATAGTTGCTGTAAGACTGGAGAAAAATATACAAAGAAGATAATCATAATTAAATACTTAAATTGAAGTGAATATTAATGTAGAGTTACAAAGTACATACATTTTTGTCTATGACCCCAAGCTCCGCTCGGGTTGCTCTATTTTTGGTGTTTGTTTAGAAATATGTATGTATATGGAAACAACGAATCTACACATTATTATGTTAAGTTTCTCATCTACTTTATTTATCATTTTTGTGAATTTAATAGAGTATCTGCAGAAGAAGAATAAATTATAAAGTAGAATGAAAGTTTGAGGCTTGTTAAGAATTTCCGCAATTCGATATCTTTATTTTAAGGGAAATCGTGTCAGATGCTGCGTACCATGCAATCTTATATGTACTAGGGTCGTTTTGTCCACCAAATAAATTCATAAATATTTCTTATTCGTTTTGAACACGTTATTTCCCATGCCTTTTTATGATAATGCACACCTACGAAACCTATAGAGTCAAGTGGGTCACGAGAGGAACGCCGACGTTGTCGCGTATTTAACAGCAATTTATCTAAGCCAATGTCAATTTGACCCGGTCAATAATAAAATTGATTTCACAACGATAAAAAATATCTTATTTTCTCCAGAACTTTCATTTTGCTAAATTATCATTGTACGCTCGACAAGACGTATGCGTTGCGGATGAAACGTGGAACATAATCCAAATCATTTTCTGGCATGTCCCTCCATCGTAAAGATCACCTTTACTCATTTCCACTTTCCCTTTCACACACCTCATAAAACTACCTAACACTTGTCCAGAAATCAATGCATCGTTCCGTACATCACGATTCAGTGGAGCACTCACACTGAATATTATAGCGGCCTTGGCTCCGTGACAAAGACATGAATTTTCATATTATAATAATATTCAAACTGAGTCAATATGTCATATGTGTAAAAGAAACTGTCGCAATCATGTCGTTACTCTACATAAGAAATGCAAATGAAAAGCAGTACAGAAGAGAAAGTGACAGAGGAAGAATAGCAAGTGTTTATGGATCTTCCATGATTTCCCGTACATGAGTCAGTCTACTTCCCCAAATCATATTGTATATCAATTGATTGAATACAGGTCAACCTCAACCAAAAATGTGTGAATCTCGGTTTTTCTGTTCATTACTATTCCAACATTCCCGGAGAAATCATCGCAGGGAACGTGAAAACAGTCTTACAAAATGGAAAGCACGGAGACGGGGCAAACTGAGCCTGATCCGGAAACGGAGAATAATACATTAGATTTAACAATCACATCCGAGCCTTCAACCCCGTCTAGATCATTTTCAAAAAGTACAGTCTCACAAAGTTCAAAAGATCGTCGTCATCGACCAAAAGTTGAAGTGGTCAAGTCAAAAATCCCAGTTCCTGCGAGTATCTACACCCAAGGGTCGAGCAGAGCAGGCTATTTGGCAGATTTAAGTGAGCAAGTTTACCGTCGCCGACCAAGGCATAGAAGGCGGAGGCGAGACGAAGGATCGGGGAGGGAGGAGAATGATGAAGATGACGACTACGGGCCCCCAGGGATTTTGCATGAGCGAAGGCCTTCCCGAAGAGAAAGGCGAAGACCCTCTTCAGAATTTGGAGATTCTAGCATTGAGCTTCTGGGGCCGAATGAGACCCTTGACACTGATGAAAGCGATGGAAGCGGAGAGCTTCTCAGTGGCATTGAAGAGCATGGGCGGAGAGCCGGAAGTGCCACAACTTTCAACCGATTCCCCGAAAAACGGGGTTCTAAGCAAAAGAGGGAAATAATGAAGAGCAAAACTCTAGGAGACGAGGAGGATGAGAAGCATGAAAGAAGACGAAGAGATGGTGAGGGAAGCCGGCGTGAGGATAGGAGACCTCCAAGTTCAAGACGGAGACGAGAGAAGGAGGAAAAGAGAAAGTCTGGCGGGGACTGGAAGCGAGTGGAGGCTACAAAAAAGCGACCACGGAGTAGCTTGGGGAAGAAGGAGAAGGACGAGTCTGTGAGCAGGACGCCCAGTAAAAG
>JAHZMY010000582.1:0-13462 GCA_027743915.1 Seira sanloemensis
CTCTCGTGTTCCCTCCCAAATCTCTCCAAGGTCAACACACACCAACGTTGAGTTATCTACTGCCACTTGTCCCTCGTCTTCTGGGGTCAAGAAGGCGGATGAAGAGTCAATACCTTTTCTTACGGGCTTTGGCGGAATTGCGACACTTTTCCCATTAACGATTTTCCCGTTGTGACCATTCGCGTATTCTTCCCCACTCACTTCTAACGTACCAATCTGCAAAATTATGAAGAATTATTACGAAAATTATAAACTGTTTTCTTTTAAATACTCGTGAAAATGTAAAATAGAAATATTCTTAATTAATTTTATTACTTGTTCAATCATAGGATTAGAGTTGACACTACAATAATATGTCCCTCTATCGTCGTGTCGTATCTTGTAAATGTACAAATTGAATTGCGTCACATCATCGGATTTCTGGATCCTCGAAATATGGACTCTGGGATCGCTCACGATCTTCACAATGCCGATCCCAAGAAACTTTTGCTCGTCATCTTTCTTCCACGACCATGTAACCTAAAGATAAAAGTTGAAACACAATTTTCTTTTATCTCTTTATACCAGAAGAGAGCTTTGAGAAGAGAATGTCCTAGAATCGTACGAAAAAGCATGCCATCACAATAAGTTATAATAATCTCTTCTTGTTAGCCATACCCTGTACGTCCCCAAATGCCTCACATCACAGGAAAATTCAACGTCCGAGCCCAGCGGCAGCGTCACATTTTTTATCGGCTCTTCAAACTCTGGCAGTCTTAAAACACTTTCTGAGATGGCTACAAAGCTAATTACAACTACACATAAAACTACCCTACAAGATCCATTCTCCCGGGAGTGTAATACTGACCCTATTTTACTAAACTTTCTCATTTTCCCTTTAAAAATTTAATCTCTAGTGAAATCATAAAAAAAGTCTCAACAAAAATTGCGGTTAACGAGTGATTTGCCCACTCAAAAAATTCCTTCGTCCATACATAGTTAATTTTTTAAAAAAAAGTATATAAAAAGAAAACTGTACACAAGGACAGAGCTCTAAGAAAATTCCGTGTTCTCACGATCCTCCAACTTTGATATTGACACAAAAAAAGAGTATGAGCATAATAAAAAAGAAATCTCTTCTTCAAACTTCATTAAACTACGCCGAAAGCAAGAGCAAGTTGACATTTTCCACATCTTGGAGAGAGATACTACACGATCCGACGTGATGACATCAAAAGACACACTATAAGTCACATACAAAATAGAAATGACTTCACTATCGCATTCACACATAATCAATCTCAATTAACAGAAGAGCCGCTCTGGCTCTGGACAGCTTTAAAAATGGATCTGACGAAATACTTAATTATAGATTTGAGTTTGGACAACAAAAAAAGGGCCAGAGTCAGACGACACAGAAGATGTGTTGCACAAGCACAACCAGAAATATTAACTTTTAATTGAAACTTGTATGCACTTACTTCAATTAATATAAATGCAATTCTCATTTATTCCTCATCAGCAAAGATATCCTTTACATTCGTCTGCATTGCAGTGACACTCCATGCGCCTTTTAACATTGTCTTGGTCCGAGTGATGATGCTCTCCGTCTGCAGCCGCTTGACCGTCGTCATCCTCGTTCTCGTACTTGTAGTCCCACGTAAGTTCATCCCCTGCTTTGATGTTTTTAGATGCGAAGAAGGCAAGGTATGGGAAACGAAGGTCATGGCAGTCCCAGAAGACAAGTTGGGCCATCAAATTGGGATCGCACGAGTGATTCAGGTACTTGCCTATGTTCCCCTTGTCGTACCCATCCAATGAGAATAGTGAAATCTAGAAGTGATGATAGCGGAGGATACTTCTTATTCTTCTTGCCTTTTCCTTTCGATGGCAATGGTGGCGCCCCTTTTGACATTGCTGGAGAGGCAGCAATCGGTGGGTGGGCGTCCGAAGAGGAAGTCAACGACGGGTCTGCTTCTAATGTCTCCTCCTCTAATGACGAATGCTGAGATGCAACAGGTGGCGGATTCTGACGCACTATGTTAATATTCTTTGCCCTTCCACTGCTTCTTAGTCGATACCCACTAATATGCAAATCCGTGTGCACCCGTTCCAAGACACTGCTAGGATCCTCGGGAGGCGCTTTGTTTGAAGGTTGTTCCGGCTCAATTATACGCGTTGGTGGTGGTGGTGGAGGAGTACCTGGAGGCTCTTCCACATTCTCTTCATACCCCTCCTTGTCCGGATTGCCCGCCTTGAGATCCGCTAGGTAAACCCACCTGCCCTGACTGAAGTCATTGACATACTCTTCAGCCACAGCCTTGCTAATAATTTCTCCCATGTAGAGACACACAAAGGTTCCGGATGGGATGTCATGAACAGTACGGACGCTCCAGTCTTTCTTGTTCGAATGGAACAGCTCAAGTTGACAAAATGTCCCGTTTTGACTGACTCTGTTGAAGCAGGTAAACTTTTTACACTTGCATTGCGAGTTACACTCAAAGATCCCCGAAAGAACGACATTGTAAAGTCGCTGGAACTGATATCCAATATTTTCATCGCCCATCTTCAATCTCTCGTTCATGCCGCAGTTGTCCAGAGTTGTAAGGAAACACGGGCATTTCATCTTATCGCTGCAGTCATCTGGGCAATCGCAGCATACGAGGAATTCCTTGTCATGGTGCAACTTTGCTCCCAAATTCTTTGTTGGATGCATGTGCGTTGTATAAGTACTCAAGAGGCGAGGTGGAGAATCCTTCTTCTTATAGCAAATGGCTGGGATTTTGAGCCGCTCTTTGCCGCCCGTAATGTCACTGCTGTAGAGAAACTCAGAATCATTATTGCAGATGTAATTGAAAGGGTCTACCGACGGATCGAAGGTGAAGCAGTAGAGCGGCAACGGGGTGTTAGACTCTTGCAGGTATTTTTTCAACGATTCCAAATATTCATATGTAGAGTCGTTAATGGTGTAGCGTACGCTGGAGACTGTCTCGTAAACTCCGTTTACAAAAATAGTCTTTGTCACGTGTCTACAAGTAATAATATAAATGTTGCACCAAAAATATTTTCATTTAATTAATTTTTATTCGATTAACTCACATTCGTCTAAATCCAAAATAAAAGGGAACACAAAGAAATGAAATGTTGTTAGGTCCTCTGAAGGAAAGGGAAAATATCCCCTTTTACGGTTCGCAACCGCTGCAAATGCCTGCCAATCTCTTGAGCCCGACGTATCGACGAGGGTGACTTTCCGGAGTTGGCATCCGAAGTCGAACATCCGGCATCCTCGGATTGCCTCTCCCCCACTACTTCGTCCATTCCAGAAAATCTTTCGCCTTTGTATAACAATGTTTCTAAGGTATACTCCAATTTCTGTGCAAAGGTAAAAAAGAACATATATTTTTGTTAATTCTAAGTTTCATTAATTATGCAGGCAGGATATCACTAATTAATTTTAATTCGACTCATCCGGCGTAAATTTTTTCACATTAAATAATCTCTCCAAAATTGACACATGGGAAAAGGTTTATAGCAATAAGTAGAACTACTCCTATTGATTAATTGTTCCGAAAACATTAGTTCCAACTGCTCCTTCAGCGGCTACAACCAAAGAACAAAATGTCCTCCATGTCTGTGAAAAAGGCGATTAAGATTTACGCCAGGCTAAAACCATCCGACTCAACCGTTTCCGTAAGGTCACTAAATACTTGTCCCTTTACATTTATTTTGTTGTTCTTGAAAGTCCACATGCAATAAATATTCAATTGCGAACCTTTTTAAAACAGTACGAAGTAGACAAACACATTAACGACGATGGGACGTCGGATGACGTCCTCATCTTAAACTCCACGTCGGAGGATTACTACTCCAGCAGTAATAATGGAATGAGACCGGATGCGTACAAATTTAGGTATCACATTTCAAACTCTTAATCAAGAATCAAAAATACAAAGTGAGTTTCTCCGCAGATTTACTAAAGTTTTTGAGGGACACCATCCCCAAGAGGACATATTTGAGGAGATGTGTAAGCCCGTGCTGGACAGTGCGTTGGAGGGTTACAACAGCACAATCTTCGCCTACGGTCAGACGGGAAGTGGCAAAACTTACACAATGACAGGAAGTCGGCAGCAGTGGAGGAATCGTGGCATCATTCCCAGATCCCTCTCGTATATATTTGAAAGATTTAACAGGGTATGATAAAAAAAACTCCCCCAACTTTAATTATTAACTTTAAAGAATGGATAAATAAATGTCATTATGTCATGTAATATCCATTTTTCAGATGACGGATCAAGGCTATATCGCGTCCGCGTTCCTCATAATTGCCAACTCCACGATAAAACCTTCAGACGCGACCACGGGCCCTTTAAGTCAAGANGAGAACAAGAGACTGAAGGACATAATTGCCAACTCCACGATAAAACCTTCAGACGCGACCACGGGCCCTTTAAGTCAAGAGGAGGTGTCGGATTGCTGGAAGCTCGTGGAAAAGTTTATTGCCGACACGGACGAGGAGGCGATTCTCCCCATCCCGCTTGATATGAGGATGGTGCAGACCTGCTTCAGGTGTCTCAAGATGGCCGTGCAAATGAACAAGGACGAGTTGGCCACGATATCACCCGACCTCGCCGGACGAGGAGCTCCTTACCCCTACAGGAAACCACACCCATACCCATACAGTGAAGACATGACCCGCGAGCAACTGCTCGAGTGCCTGAGAAGACGGGATGCAGAAATCGAAATCCTGTCCAAGAATTTAAAACCGCTAAAACCAACCACAGACGGGGGAAGAACGATGACCTCGGGAAACTTTGAGAGGAGACGGGCTCTCCCGCAAGGGGATGCTCCAAAGCCCCGCGCGACTAGTGATTACGAGGACGACGACCTCACGCGAAGGTTGGGCACGGCGGAAGCATTTCTCCAAAAAGATAATAACCGTTTGAACCTCCCCCAAACCGAGAGTAATTCAGCAGACGAGTGTAACCTCTTTGAAAGTTTTTTCGTCGAGGGTCTTTCCGACACGAAGAAGAAGGCACTGGACGCGTTCGTCAAGTCGTATAAGGGCTTTGACAAGCTCCGAAATATTAGGGAAAACCTATCCGCGAAAAAGAGCGAGGTGGAGAGTATACATAGTCTTCTACAGAGGAATCACGCGAACCTCAATAACCTAAAGGTCGTTATGATGAGTTCGGAGGGGACGGGCGAGGAAGAAGATATTTTCATGAAGGAGGCTGTGGAAGCGCAAACCCAGTCAATTCAAAAGCAGGAGAGGCAACTGCTCAAGTGTCAAGAGGAGATGAGACTGATAGAACAGAATCTGAAGGCTTTGTACGCACAGCTCATGAGTGACTTTGAGAAGCATTGGAAGTCGATGAAGGACTTCAACTTGGGAAGCAGCATCCCCTCCGAAATTGACTTTAACGAGCCGTCGCAGGACGGGAGACATATGTTTGAAGTGACAAAGGGAATTATGAAGGGCGTCAGCGGAGTAAGTTAGTTATTTGTATATTAATCATTATAAAATTAAAGTCCACAGGGTATTGTGAGTGGATGAATGCTCCAAGTAAAAGCTTTCCTTTTTTTATTTCCTTTGAAAGGTCTATAAATGGTACCCTGTGGATAGTTGCCCACCCCCACAAAATGTTTTTGAGGAGGAGACAAATGACAAAAAAATACTTCTTTTTATGTGTTTCAGGCGCTAATACCCCTCCTCGTAACAGAAATATATCGTGAGGTGGAATCATTTGTCTCCTCTTCATACTATCGGAAAACTTGACAAATTTTTCTTTTCAAATATTTTTGTGTCTTGTCCTTTTTCAATTTTAAAAAAATGAAAAAAAAATCAATAAAAATTTCAAGTCCTGCCACTGCCACACCTAAATAAAAATGACCACGTGCTCTATAAACATTCATTTTTAAACACATTCAGATGCCCACAATTCAGAATCAGTCAAATCCCAAGAGCCGAAACGGGATTAAGTATGGAAAACCACCAGAATTTTGCATTTCCACCACTCCCACACATTCTCCTTCGTCCCAACACCAACAACAGAAAAGTCCGCGAGGATCGGGCAAAGGAAAAAGTAAGCAGTTTAATTAAATTGTATTCCATAAAACCCTCGTCTGACTGAATGCGAAAAATATAATTATCCTCAAGGTTTTCCAGATCCCCCACAAAACTCGCCCCGGTACGACAGGACATCCCATGGAAGACGGGATCGAAGCTCAACGCCACCGGTTACAGCGGCGGCTGACTCCCAAACGCCAATCGAGCTACTGCACCACCACCAAGGTCACAACTTCCCTTCGGGGCGCTCCACAGAAAATTTAGTTGGGTACTACAGTCCCCCAGAAAACTACCATCACGGCCCAATCCCTCTACTATAATCCGAATTACCCAATTGACCTATGTTTACCTCCACCGTCACATCCCAAAAGTAAGCCTGTCGGCGATGGTGATGGCGAAGACGAGGAGCTTCTGAAAGACCTGCCGATGACAGGGGATGCAACAATTGACCAAGAAATTCTCGCATTTTTTAAAACGAGACAAGCCGTTTTTAGAAAGATAAATCACGACAAATCGGGGAAATTTGGGGGCGGCATGTTGGGCGACGATTTGGACAGAATGAGTGGAATCGTGTCAGTGAGCCAGCACCAGCCTCCATTCTACTCCCCGCATCAGCCGCAACAAGCTTTTAACATTTCACAGAGATGAAATTGCATAGATCATACATATATTTCATTTTTTACATTTCACAGAAAAAAAATTTAAAAGATTTTTTGACATGTGTTTTGCAGAATAAAAATTGCCTTTGAAAATGAAACTTTTAAACGTGTGTACGTACACTACTATGTATCAACTATCAACTATCAGTATTAAATGCAATTCACAAAAGATTATTTGACTCGGGTCAAATGTCAGATTGGCAAGGATTTGCATGTACTACTCAAAAGGGAAGCTGCATGGTTCTGCAGAAAAAAAGTCACGCATAAGCATATTCCATATTATCAAAATGTGAGCATGAAGGAGATAGCCTCTCGTCGCTTCATTAAAATTCTCCAGCAATAGCGTCTTAAGCTCAAACACAGTTTATCAATGTGTGTGCCTAATTGGAAGTCATATTTGCGCAATAAAATTGCATTAAATACGAGCTTCTTCAGCACTAAAATATTAAATTACTGAAAAGATAAGCCTAGCAAGTGTACTTTTAACATTCAGGTCGTTTTGCACAAAAAAATATGTTTTTACGAAGCTTTTGCCTTTCGATTCATTGAAACGATTTTTAATATGAACACACGCCTTGCCAAAAAAAAATTGTCATTCATTTTTCATACATCCTTTCTCCAGTGTCATTTTGAGAGCAGAGCCTGGTTGAGGAAAATAATTATATTATTTTAAAAGCGGAATAGACAAAAGGGAATCCTGACGAGGATTTAAGTTAATTTTTTTTGGAATCGCAACTCAGGTAAATACTCAATACTAAAATACGTGTCTAAAGAATATATTTCCGCCTAATTTTATTGCTCAAGAAGGACTCACATGAACAGTTCTAGAAATTTTACAGCCATATTTCTCGAGTTTCAAAAGTTCGCCTAAATGTACAGAAAGGAGAAAAATTAATGCACAATAGACTCATAAAGTATTAAAAATAGAAAAAAGTAACTTCCTCGAAGTCTCACTCTCATGAATGCAAAGCTGAAGCAGTTCTAGTTCATTTACTCAACGAAAATACTTCTTATGAATATTACATGATATGCAGAAAAACAGACATTTCGCTTGTGCCGTCAACAGATTGGCACAAGAATGAAGAAGAGAGAACGCAGCACTAATTTTTCAATTGTGCTCAAGTTGATGTCTCCTCAATATGGTACATATTGGCAGAGATAAAACGTCTTCAAGTTCGCAGAACGTATTATAATGTCAAGTGTAATAAAACGATTTTTATTATGTATATGGTGTGTAGCCGATTAACAGGGATCGAGCTATGATGATAGGTTTGAGGATGAGGTGGCAGTCGGCTATTTTGTGGCACAGTTTGGTCATAACGATTGTGCTTCTTGAGACCTCTGGGAAGGCCCAAGCAAGAGTCCCTGTCGCAGTCAAGATAGAAGGATTAAGTCAAAATGTGGAGAATAATGATGAGAGTAAGTCGTAAGCTTTTTATAGGTTTTACGTGATTCCTTAAAAAGGATCTGATGTGAATGTGAAACTGATCGGGTTAAATGTAAAAACGAGAGAGTTGTTATAAATTGGGCCAGATGTTGGATCTAACAACCTACCCAGTGGAAATGTCGAGGACACCCAAATCTCAGCTCAGGGTGGTGCAGGTGTGAGCACTGGACTAGGTGAGATTGTAACCTTCGATTGATTTAAACCGACTGATTTGGATTTTTTCTTAATTTCTTTTCTCTCAGAAAGGTCAAATAATCCTGTGGTCCGGGAACCGCGAGCCGCCGTATATGCCAAAAACAGGTGAAAATCCCATAAATCTAAGTTTAATGCAAAAATCACACTTGCACTTCATTTTAAAAGTATCATGTTTAAATTTTAATGCGTAGAGCCGTTAATCAGGTGAAACATGTTGATCACATTCCACCAGTAAAGTCAATGAAGGTTATGCATGGCACGTCTCCTCCACCTGATGAAAGCGATGAGGATGATTTTGAGTAAGCTGAAAGATTTTTATAAACACTTTACGTAAAGTAAGAATTTTATAGAAATTAAGTATTAAATAGAATAATTTTTAATGTAGGACTTTGGAAGCAAACCGAGAAGCCTTCTTGGAAATACTAAATGAGCACGCAAAGCACCCGCACAGAAGACGCTCTTTCAAGAGGCATTCAAAGTTCCAGCTGAAATATGATTTTGAAACTAATCGCTACAGTTTGACTGAACAGCAAAGTGAGGAATTTTAATTTATGAGAAATAAACAATGACTGAATTTAAAACCCATCAATCTACCAAAGACTACAAAATTAATAGCATCCGATCTAACCTAAAATAGCAAAAAAAAAAATCATAAAAATGCCATATCGGCAGAGTGGTCTCAAGTTGCCCCTATCATAGCCCCTAGAGTTCAGTAGTCCGCATATCGAGACGTTGCTAAGTCTACCATAGTAATTAACCTTTTCCCTATGAGCGAAATAATAAAAAAGATATGAAAGCATTTTATTCAGCAAAAAACGTCCAGTCCATCATAGTTTCAATCCCAAATCAAAAGTCTAAACATCTTGCATCACAGCCGACATCTGAATTTCAGTGTAACAATTTATTTCCAAAACTCCAGTCCCTAAAAAATAACAAACCATGGCTGACCAATCTGCTGCGCCTCAACCCAGCGCGAAAGCGCAAGTTCTGAATGACAGGACCTACCAAGAGGTGGAATACCTAAAGAAGAACCTAGGCCCGATTCTCGTCGCCGCTCTGGCTGAAATCTGTATTCGGCGTCCAGCAGATCCTATTGAATACCTGGGTCATTGGCTTCTACGTTGGAGATACAATGAAGAGCTGAAACGACGAGATGTGCAAAATGCATTGGAGGTGGTGCGACAGAAGGCTTGGAGCAAGGATGATGGAACCATGCAGCCTGCAGATGGTATGAAGCCTGGATCATTCAACCAAGGATTCACTCCAGCGACCCCATTCGGCCCACCGGGCTTTGGAGGTCCAATGGATGCAAGTGCTCTTGAAGCAGAAGCCGCTCCCACCGGAAGTGGAGAGGCGGCCGGTAAGTACATTCTAACCATTTTTGTTTATAAACTTCATTAATTTCATCTATTTTACCATTGGGAATAAAAATATTTCTCACTTTAATTCGCAGCCGAAAAGCGGTCTTCTGGTGACAAGCGTGGCAGTGGTGAAATTAAGGACGCGTCAGCGGATCAAATCAAACGAACTTCTGGAACTTCCGAGCCCCGTGGCTCCGGAGAGGTTCAGCGAGGACTTTCTGGCGAACCGGTACAAGAAGGCGCAGAGCCTACTGGGGAAGAGGCACCTCCTGCAGACGGCGAAGTTGCTGAAAAGCGGTCTTCCAGAAAATCAGAGGGCGGTGTTGTTCCAGAGGCGTCAGAGACGGCAGCCCCGGCTGAAGATAACCCACCACCACCAGAGGGCGAAAATCCAGTTGAGCCTGACCCTTCAGAAATGTAAAGAACTATATATAGCCCGATCCTTAGGAGCAAAGAGTTGTGGACAGGAAATGACTTGGAGTTCTAAATTAGTTTTAGTTATATAAATTGTTAAATTGAGCCTTACCTGGAGCAAGGTTGCAACAAAACACAATTTAAGTTGTCCAAATTGTTATACGTCTAATCTAATTTCGAACACGATGTATATTTTTCTTTTTACTCAGTCCCTAAAAATAAACTGACTGTGACGATATCACTGAACACAAAACACTTTTGTAGATTTACAAAAAATTGTATAATCGGTTCTGTAATTCAACATCGTTCACTGTTCACTTGCATTGAAATTGGTCTGGGCTAAGGGCGACGACGTTGTAACTGGATCTTGACGCGGCGTCGGGTATTGCGTCTGGATCTGGAATTCACTCATAACCATAACCATGATAGTATACTCAACCATGTAACACTTAGCTGTCATTGAAATCGAGTTTTTTGGCGGCAAGTTGGTGGGATCAGAGATATCATCTTCACTCAAGCATTAGGTGCATGTAGCCCTCCTCTCTATTTACCAAGTCCATTTGTCCAGAACAAAACAGTGAGTGCATTAGTCCACGTGCAATCATATCAATCAGAGTGAAAGTGACCACAGGATAAGCAGAGACGTTTGACCTGTTTGACTATTTTTGATAATTCTTGATGAAAACGGCAATTTCGTCCCTGTTCTGCTGTTTGAGTTAAGCTCGATTGCGTTGGATTGTTTAATAATAAACTTTGAAAACATTGTCATCAATCATCAATACCGTTAAAAACTGCATTGCGTGTGTATATGCTCAAATTATATTCCACTATTAATGAGACCGATTCAACCTGACGAAGGGACAAAATGGTAAGTTGGATTTTTATGGATACCAATATTTGAGCACGAAGATTGCTTAAAATAAAATTCTTTATTCATTCATTGTTTATTTATATATGTATTTATTTTTGCTTTGTAGATCACACTCCCGTTTGGAATGATTGGGTCATACCGCACGGATGAAGGAGACAACACCCCAAACTCTGATTCCAGTAGCTGCACCACACCACTTTACAATCGGTATGTTTGCGCGTCTTGTGAGACCTCGTGGCAGAAACCGGCAGCATTTGTCAAGTCCACGGAGCAAAAGGATCTCGAAACTGTTGCGATCGAGCATTTCATCAAGCGCATTCTAAGGGCTGAAGAAGTGAATGTGATGGACAGTCACACGGCCGCTGCTGACCTTACTCGCTGCAGCCAGATCTTGGGCTCGATTGTTTTGTGTGACGGATGTATCAGCTTTTTCACAGATAGTGAAGAAAGAATCCTGAAGATTCAAAAGAATTACTTGGATAAGTTGAAGGGGAGTCGTGATTTTAGTGAGGTGCTGGCGGATCCGTGGTTTGATCTCAAAAAGTTTGCGTTTCACAGTAAGTACAACTACATTAGTACATGCCTATTTAAATAATGTTGGTAGTATGCCGTTTATGAGTAGTACTAATAACAACGATTGTATGCATTTTTAGAACTCAAAGTCCTGGAGCCCATCATCGAAGAGAAGCTAAAAGTGATTAGTCGCGTCGCGCCACAAGCACCGATACCTGCAATTTTACCATCAGCTTCCGCTTCAGTGTCTGCGCCATCGGACGCCTCGACCATCTTAATTGACACATCAAATGACATGGCCGGCCTTGTAACTGGCGCCTCCTCGACTTCAAGTTTAATGATAACCACCTCCGGTCCCCAAACTCCAACTGACAGACTGAGCCTCACCTTCACCCAGCCAAAAATCCTTGTGCAACCATCAGACTTCAAGGTGTCCAAGACCAATAGAAACGAGCGTAGTAGTAGTAGCAGTAGTAGCAGCAGCAGCAGTGACAGTGACAGTGAGGGTCAACCAACTTGCCAGCTTACAAGCACCAGCCGCACTACGAGCCCCGCAGCATCACTTGGAAATACGTCTAATGAATCAAATACGATGCTTATCTCCCCAGCAGGTTCGCATGAGAGGGTCAACCAACTTGCCAGCTTACAAGCACCAGCCGCACTACGAGCCCCGCAGCATCACTTGGAAATACGTCTAATGAATCAAATACGATGCTTATCTCCCCAGCAGGTTCACATGACTCTACCGACCCATTAGCGGCGCCAAAAAGCTCCACCACCATCGACCCGCTGCAGACTACCGCTGCCACTCCTAAGAGCCTGCAGAAGGAAGCAAAGCCGAATACAAGTTCGAGCAAAAAGCTAACTTTGCCAAATCGTTTCTATATCTCCTCGTAAACTAAAATCTGGCGGTGACACGGACGATGACGGAAACGAGACCGATGCCACTACCATGTCGGCACCTCCTTGTTCTAGGCGAAAGCAGCCTTTAAGATCAAAATCTCAGTTGGTGTCGGAGCTGAAGGAACCGGCAAAGCCTGACAAGTCAAACTTGGGCAGTCCAAAGCGAAAGCGGGTCCGTCTAGAGTCAGAGCCTAAAGTGAATGGATCTCCCAAGATAGTTTTTGCAAAAAAGTCGCAAC
Organism: Seira sanloemensis; assembly: GCA_027743915.1. Classification (NCBI taxonomy): domain Eukaryota; kingdom Metazoa; phylum Arthropoda; class Collembola; order Entomobryomorpha; family Entomobryidae; genus Seira; species Seira sanloemensis. The sequence goes on from JAHZMY010000582.1 coordinate 12,649, forward strand.
CGAAGCCTGTCTCACCAGTGCGTAAGCCCGCAGCTCCGTCAACCCCGACGGTTTCAACTCCGATCCCGAAGACAACTCCGGCGAGCAAATCTAAGCCGAAGCCTTTATGTAAAAAATCGACGCCAGTCCCAATAGCCGCCAAGGCTAGTGATACCTCTGACCTTCCACCTCCCCCAGTCAAAATCAAGAAATGTTCTTTGGATGAAAATCAAAAAGTCGTGGATGTTACAAAGGCAGAGTCGCCGCCAAAGCCTTCTGGAGCATCCAAAGTTTTTTTCGTTGCGGGAAGATACATTGAGGATAACAGTAGTGACGATGATGATGATGCAGATTGTGTTTAATTTTTGTCTTTTTTTACTTTCCTATTGTGACTTATTGTATTTTAATGGATTAATAAGATACAATGACTATCTGTTAATTTAATTAGAGTTTCAGTCAGATTAAAGAGAGCAGTAGATTAGGTTTTAGAGTATGAGTAATCCAAAAGGCTGAAGCAATGATGTAGGTAGATGATATTTATTACCTATATTTTCCATGTTTAGAAGATACCCACATATGAAATACTTTTTAGGAAAAAATTGTAATACGAGAATTTTGTCACCATTTATGAAATTCATGATTGATTCTGGTCCTTTGTAATGGGTTCGCTTAAGACAAAAAATAATATAATAAAAAGTTAAAGAAACGTTGCAAGTTGTTTAATTAGTCTCACTGCATCAAAACATTGCATTTAATACATAAATGTTACGTTTCAAGTATTTAAAATGTTAATGCACATGCTTTTAATTTATTGGTTCCTTTTCTGTCGTATTTA
>JAHZMY010000583.1:0-10167 GCA_027743915.1 Seira sanloemensis
GCTCCTAAACAATGAAGATGGCACAGCTAATGATACGAAGAGTAAGATGGATGGTTCGAGATGATAGATAACAAGCGGGATATAAGTATATAATTCTTTGAAGATCAAAATTAGTCTCATCTTTGTCTTCGTTCATATCCATACTTTTCGTAAACAAATCTCTTTGTAATCACGACTTGATCCTTTGTGCTCACAACATCAGATTTTTCAGGAATTGAAATGAATTTGATTTTTGCTCATTGAATTTTTTTAACTTGTAAATTCATTTCTTAATACACATACATACGTTTGTTCAAAGAGTTTTAGTATCACACGTGCAGCTATAAAATTGTGAGACTAAAAATTGGGACAACTGGAAAAGGTGAAGGCTTATTTAATTACAGTCGATTTTATTCTGGAATATTTAGATCAAGGCTGCTCTTCCCGTCTTCAACGTAAATAGTAAAGCATACATATGTATAACCCACCCGTGTCCCAATTTCCAACTTTCACAATTTTAATATGAGGTTGTAAAAATCGATTGTTATTCTCTGTTCTTCAACAACCACAAAATCGGCTTCGTGTACAGCGTATACATAAAAGTGTAGAATTGAACTGCTTTTAATTTACTAAAACCACTTAAGTTCGATTCATTATCAAGGGATAATTAGTTTGGTAAAAAGCTAATTAAATGGTTAGTGAAAAGTAGGTCTTTCCGTCATTTCAAGAGGGGATTCTCTTTGTGTCTGACATTGGTGAGCAGTTTATATTCCCTCTTTGAGCAAAAGAACTTTGATATTTAGCGTGCACTTTCTCCGTACTACAAAGTATAATCGCTTATTACTTAACACATAAAATTGGATACGATTCCATTGAATGATACTCGAAATGATACTCGTGCTAACGCGTTTCGTTTTTCTCTTCCCTTTCTTCCCTTCTCCATCCTTTGTATTAAAGATGAAAGAGCTGCCGTCATAAATGGAGTGAAAGAAGATTTATCTTTCATACGAATCCATCTCTCGTCTCATTTTTCACTCGTTTCTGTACCAGTTCCATTTCTCATAATTCTTATTTTTCCTCTCTCTACATTTCATCTTGTGTTTTACAGTAAGGCCGATTTTGTCTGAAAATCTTTCTTCTATTTGCTCTCAATGGATAGCATTGCATTGGTGAAAAAAGCTTTTTTCTTCTCATTCATTTGCTCATTCATCCAAGAAACATGCCATTCGCCTAAGAACAAAGGAAAAAAGTATAAAAAATTGGCAAAAACTATTCACATGAATAGATTACCATTTATGCATGTAAGAAACCGAAGAAAAGAGAAACTGATGCGCAACTTTTCTCGTATCTTTGTGTGCATATCTTCACCACTCAACGGAAAAAGAAAGTAAATGTGAAGTATATAAAATCAGTTCGGAGAAAACGAGCGGAATCGGCAGACTCAAGTTTTTCTCTCCATCTGGAAAATACTTTCATCTCACCTCAAACCGAGACAAAATGAAAAAAATAGAAGGGATACGAAAGAATTCTTAAATTCTTTCTTTCCCGATTTTGCAAAGTGTAGAAAGGTGGAATGATAAGTTTTCACGTCATTTATTTCAAGAAAAAAAGTGTGTGCAGTATGTAAACCAATCTTTCTGCCTTGTTAATGCACTAGTTTGGAAAATAAAGATATACATACAAAAAAATCTATTGGTAAATAAAGCTTTTCCTTTGCCCTCCAGGGTAATATTTTACATTTTGTGAGCGGAGAAAAAAAATAGGAAAAAAACTGCACAACTCCAAAAATTCTTTCTGAGTAAAGCAAACTTTTTTTTCTAAATTTCGACAAAAAATGACGTTGTCGCCCAGGCTCGGATTAAATATAGGTAAAGTGTCACAGGAAGAAAATAATTGGTCGCTCGAACAAAAGTTTGCAATTTTCTCGAAAATTGAAAACAACAATGTTTTCGCATTTATTGGCTCCCAGGCTTTAATTTTTCCCCTTCAATGGAGAAAGCGAGCACGCACTTTCACCCTAAAAGGAATATGAGATGCTTCTATTCCAGCTCGCAAATGTATAAAAAATTGTGACAAGGTAAGTCCAACATCGCGACCTGAAAAAACTTTATAAATTGCTCTGTAATTGATGCCGTAAAGGAGAAAATATGTAAGTTTGCGAAATGCAAAAAAAAAACCATAGTTCATAATCTGGAAAAAGTTGTATGTGTGCCGCGAGCCTTACAATTACTGATTCTTTCTAGCTCCAACACTATACCAGTCAAAATTTGAGACGCAGAAAAGTTATTTATGATTACAATTAGAGAGAAACAGCAAAAAACATTACCGAAACAAAAAGGATTTTTATGGCTCGTGTCGTTTCACATCATAATCATAATCCATGTTCGTAATAATTAGCAATAATGATATATTGAAAAAGGCACTTACGAACGACAATTAAATGGACAAAGTGGCCTATGGGAGGAGTCGTACTAATTTGGCACTCGTAAATCCCAGAGTCTCGTTCCTGTTAAAAAAAAGTAAAAAAAAATTAGTTTACTCCCAAAAAACAATGGCTTCAACGTAATGGCAAATTAATTCGCACAAATGGCTGTGCACAACGTGCCAGCAGTAATCAGTATTCGTCATTATTTTTTTCTGCTTATGACAAACTGAAAAGTGTCTAATTTTTTATATTTATTACTGCATTACTATCAATTCAATGATTATCGAGCTTTGTTTCAGGCTAGATTACCTTCCCCAAAGATACTTAATACCTGAATATTCAGGTTGCATTTGCCAAAAGATTAACACGGCCGGTGACGTGTACATGATAGGAATATGTAGGTGTTTCATACAACATATAATTGTAAACGTGACCTTTTCCGTTGAGCTGTAACAACTGGAAGTCTCAAAATAATGACATGTACTGATGCAAAGGACAAAAAAGTTCTCATGCTACGAAGAATTAATTCGCACAAATGGCTGTGCACAACGTGCCAGCAGTAATCAGTATTCGTCATTATTTTTTTCTGCTTATGACAAACTGAAAAGTGTCTAATTTTTTCATATTTATTACTGCATTACTGCTAATTCAATGATTATCGAACTTTTTGTTTCAGGCTAGACTACCTTCCCCAAAGATACTTAATACCTGAATATTCAGGTTGCATTTGACAAAAGATTAACACGGCACGGTGACGTGTACATGATAGGAATATGTAGGTGTTTCCTACAACATATAATTGTAAACGTGACCTTTTCCGTTGAGCTGTAACAACTGGAAGTCTCAAAATAATGACATGTACTGATGCAAAGGACAAAAAAGTTCTCATGCTACGAAGGATGGGAAGTCGTGTAGAAAATTGACATCTGAAAGAGGGGGAATAACTATAACTACAAAACAAGAGAGGGTAATGTGATATCTATACATACATACACGCCTACGTAACATATATCCATACTAGGTACTATTTATACATAGTATATCACCATGAAAATTGGTTCTTGCTAACAATAAGCTGAAACTCAAAAGATAACAATTTGCTTCCCCCTTTCTCGTGTTTTCCACAAAACTATCACATTTTTTCAAAGATGTACAACGAATGCTCAAGTGACAAGTATGGACGCATTGTGCACAAAAAGTGAGTTGGAGTTGGAAATGTGAAAGAACAAAAGATGCCTTGTTGTCTGTTATAAGACCTTCTTTAGCCTGTTTGAAAAGGCTGAAAAAAGCTGAGAGGATAAACTTTTCCCTTCTTTGAATAGAATAAATAATAATGTCATCTCATATCTGCAAAAAAGTAGAGACGTGTCTATTTAGTCTTGCTGTTGCCAGAAAATTCATATTTCACATTTTCACAGGCCTATGTCAATATGTGTGCACAAACATTTGCACAAAAATGTATGTGCCAACATTTGAACGAAATAGGTATGAAAATATTTGAACTCTGTCGCAAAATATATATTAGCAATTTAAATTTTGATTCGACTCTGTCTGGAAGCTTCATGTGGGGCATAAAAGGGATCTTAAAAGGGTGTCACATTCCAGTAAGAGCATTAAATGCAATCCCCATTCAATGGCGTCTGGAAGCAAAAGTATTGTTTTGAAAATTGAATACATTGCTATTCCAAGACAGAGTCGAATTCAATTTACTACATATTATTCATGAGTACAGCGAAAGTCACGTGTTCCGTAGCGCAAGGTATAACATTAACGAAATTTAATGACATACCGTTCTGTTTCCAGCATTTCGAACACGACACGTGAGAGACGCCGTCTTCCCCACAAGAGCTGTGACGTTCCGCGAATATTCTTTGTCGAAATATGGACCTGGAGGGCTGTAAGCTGCGAAGTCAAATTCTTCATCTTCCTCCGCAGAATTGGTCGAGAGAACTGCAAAAAGAAAATCAGATTTTGTGTAAATGTTTTGCAATTACGTTCGCTATATTTAAAAGGCGTTTATCTATCTACTTATCAGATTTTAAATGATATCTACGCCTCAAATTTCAGCCTTAAAGTATGTTTCATGAAATATCATCACGTAGAATTTGGTAGGGTACAGCCAACTTTCTGTACCTGAATCTGTACAGCTCATCATATCAAAGGAAATTGGATCAGACCAAAGAAATTCAATGCTAGGATCTAAAAATGTGCCATATTTTATTTCTCAGCTCTGACTTAACTATATTATTACTTCATTTGAAGTCGCAAGCGGTGTTACAGAGCTCTTTATTGCTCGCACACCAATCCTCGAGAAAGAATTCCATTCCCATACAAACACATTTTTTTCACCAACGAGAGGTAAAATGATACCAAAAAATCGAAATGAGTTACTACTTCCTTCTTAGATTTAATTTGACTTCATCGTTCACACTGTTTTATGCTTGAATGAATGTCTCGTGCATTCACACACACACATACGTTTTCACCTTTCAACGAGGAACATTTTTTTTCCCAGATTCGCATTCATATTGCAATAATAAAAATGAGAAGAAATGATATTGTGGCTTTTGCTGCGGCGCGGAACAGGAACGTGTTCGCAAAACCTATCTGAGCAGAACCTTTTTATTATATCGAAGGATGAGGTAGCAAAAAATTCAGGCTATGTCCTACCTATACTAATAATATTATGACATAACTCAAGGGGAGTTTAGGAGATAAAATGGATAAGCACATTTTGATTAAAACTTTTTTATACTTTCCGGAGTAAAAAAATCAGAGAAACATGGTTAGGCAACACTCTGTTCTCTTGCTAGTTTGGGGGTAAAAACTTTTACCGATGAAAGCTATACTAGATAATATATATTATCCAACCCCTTTCAGTTTTTTCTGCTTCGTCTTAAAAAAACGTCGGCATAAAACTCAAAAAGTTGATATCACCACATCGTATCACACATCGTGTTTCATCTTTTTATGTTGTTCGAGAGAGATCAGGCCGAGAAAAGACTCGCATTTCATATTATTTTTCTCTCATGGAGAAAATGGTATACTGGCCAAAGAGCCGAGTATGAAATAAATAGTTCAAAAAGCCATAACGTTGAGATAGTAGGTGTGTGAGGACGAAGACAAACTACCGAGTTTATAAGGAAATAAAGCGTGTTTCGTTTTTTATACGAGGTAAAATGTCTGTGCCGTTTGAGACTTTCTCTTTATAAGCTTTTATGGTTTTTTTGTGTGCGGAAGGACAGTGCGAGGTGCGACCCCAGGAGTCACAGCGGTAATGTTCGAGGTCGCGTCGAGAGATGCTTTATGTTCATAAAAATTATAAAAAAAGGGTGGACTCTTTTTTTTTTAGAAATGCGTGTGTGACATGGCACATTTTGACGTCATTTTTTAAAGAATACCATCTACATTTTATACCCTTTCCTTAACCCCGATTGGCTAGTTACTTTTTGTCGCAGCTGGCTCTCTTCGATTCAAAAATTGAAAGTAGTCTGATTAACATTTTTTTCTTCACATTTTTCCTCTGAATGGCGCAGGTATTGAAGGTGTGCGCGAGTATTTTTATAATAATTTGCAGGTCTCCTGAACCTTTCCTTGATTTAATTCCTCTTCTGAGTTGAAAACGTATTTTGGTGTACAGAGGTTAACTACACTTTATCATATTCAGCCTCAGTAAAAGTTGAGTTAAGCGTACGAGTACATCGGCCATTTCAATATCATAAGGTAAAACTTTCCTTTTTATCTGTTGCAAAGAGTCAGATGGAGAAAAGTAATTTATTCTGAAGAATAAATACATGGCTGGCTGGTAAAACATGCTTGAGTTTGACTTGGAGAGTCACAAATATAAAAATTCCCGTAAAGCATATTATGAGCAAGGGAACTTTTCCCCTTTGATAACGTTTCCTTCAAAAATACGTACTTCAACAACCCATACAAAATGCACATAAGCTGACTTTAAAGAAACTTTACCATATAAATTTACAATAACGTCAAGGAAGAGTCTGGAAAATTCCGTCGTGGGTGTTTATGTAGGATGAGCATGAGGAATCAAGTGAACATCAACCAGGCTGGTTCAAAACCAGCAATTCTGCTGCTTTACAAGAAGCCACCGTTTTAATTAACAAGCACAGCATCAATTTTCAATTTCGGCTCATCGTCTCCATTTCCCTTTATTTGTTTCGATTAGCCCGGATGCTTCATTCGATTTCCTTCAATGTACAATGTATCTATGTGCATATGGTGTAATTACGGTGGATGACTAGTAAATCGAGCCATTTCCAATTTGGCGAGTCATTAATTCAGCCAGTAATCTTCTATTAATTAGGGCAGTAAAGTAAGTATGTAAAGTTGAGTGGGCTGCGAGAGAAGGTCTGCCTTTAGACATTCAAATTACGAATTAAATAAATAACCGAAAACGCCGATCCCACATAATTGCTCATGACTGCCGCAATGTAACATAATGTATGTAATTACACAGACTGAAATTTGGTGTCGATTCTGAGGCAAACTCAGCACAGCTTTTTGATTTCACAGCAGTTTTTGGCTGAACATACAAGAAAATGAGTTGGTGAAAGTTACACATTGAAGTAGGTGTTCAAATGATTGCTTGGATTTGTCCAGACGTGTATGTGGAAAAAGGTTTTTTTGTTTGTTTGAACTATATATTAAGGACGACTTAAGTGAAGTGACTTTCTCCAAACTTTTAAATACCAGTCTAATCTCACACACGTAGAGCCAATGTGATTGTGTGCGAGTAGTAAATAACTGAATGATTTTAATTTTTGACGTTTGGCATCCGTCTATCAAATTTGTTAAAATGCTGTGTGTCTACTCGACTGATACTACGCCGTGGTTGGGCAGAACTCATGCTAAGATTTCACTTTCACTTTCACACAAGCTTTTAATATTTGCGAAATGAAGTGGAAAAGGTGGGCATATTATTCAATATTTAATGAAAAGGGAAAGAGGAACCTTTTTTCTTTATTCAAAAGAATTTGAAAGTCAAAACGACATTTTTTGTGTGAACGAATTTTCACTTCAAATCAATTCAATAAACCCAATTTTCAATAAAGTCAGTGATGAAAAAAAGAGCGAAAACTTTTTCCACAAAAATCTCACTTTTTTCCTAAGTCTCACGTTTGTGTGCCTGCCACTGATGCAGAACTTTTCCTGTCCTCTCTTACCTCCATTCACAGATTTTGAATGCTACTTCAAAATTATATTTGCGGCAGGTGGCTTTTCTTCAGCNCACAGATTTTGAATGCTACTTCAAAATTATATTTGCGGCAGGTGGCTTTTCTTCAGCAACAAAAAATTCCACAAATAATTTTCTCTCGCAAAATTCTTCTTGGAAGTTGTTCTCACTACCTTAAATCATATAATTTACATTGGCTTTCTTTGCTCTTGAACAAGGGTTGGATGCTTTGGGTGCTTTGGGTACACTTTGCTGAAAATAACGAAGAGAGAAAGTTTTCCCTGCTGGCGTCTTAACGAAGTGGTAGGTTCAAACACAAAATACCTGTATCCTGTACCAAGCACATGCAAGAAGGAAGTCCTCTGATTTTGACGAATGCATCGCCAATATTTTTTTGTAAATGTAATTTTGGTAAACGCATGAAACCAAAACTAAGTAGATAAATTCCATTTAAAAATATTTAGGTTATAAAACATCTTAAAAGGCTTCAAGAACTTATCTCTGAAATTTGTAGGCAGGTACACGCTAAGAATTAATATCAGAGCTTGTGTACAGCAAACTTTCATTTAAATTTTCCCGGAGATCTGGAAGAACATAGCGTTTATCATCATTATTGGATTGGATTACGGATTAACAAATTTTGTGGATTAATGCATTAAGTATGGATTAAGTAGTAATTTTTCAAGTACACGCGATTATTAGATTAAGGATTAATTAATCCATAATCCCGGGGAAATGGATTAAGATTATTAATACGTGATTACCCAAGCCTACTGTGTCTTCACGTTCCAGTTCTATAAAAAAAAGTCACGTCTAGCATGCTCACGAGAAACTTTGAGAAACGATAAATCATTATCGATCGCAACAGCGTTTCTCCATTGCAATATTTGTTACATATTCGAGTACTTTCTTTTGTGTTTTTGAATAAATAAAATTAAAATGGCATTACACAGCAAGTTTCCTCATCTTGAGAAACGTGACTTTGTATATATCAAGCAAAAATCCCTTATTATTTGCTTCAAGGTTTTCAGCTGTTTGTATGTATTTGCATCAGATAATGGAATTTCTTTCTCTCCAGATACGCTTTGGCTATGATAATCATGGTTGATAAGAATTAATCAAAGCAAGCAAAGCCCTAGCGAGTAGCTAAAGTGTTATTTTTTAAATGGCGCAGGTTTTTATATATGTTTATTTCAAAAGTAGCTAGATTTTTTTGTTAAGCCTGCTTATCTTCAGTTTTTTGTGAGACTATTGGGTAAAATGGAAATGAGCAAATGATTAAACTACAAGAGAATTCTCCAAAGTGTGTTGACCTATGGAAATGATGGCAGGAATTGCAAACATGGCAAATTGCGTGTGTGGATTATACGCATTTTCATTAAGCGCGCAACATTCCAGAGCATCTTCAGCGTAAATCATGATTTATATAAGAGTATTACAGTGCATACGTCTACAAATTCCAAAATTGCTCAAGTTTTTCAGAAAAAGGCTGTCTTGTCTTTTTTATTTACTCTCGTCTTCATTTTTCATAGAACCATCTTTAGGTTTGTTTATGAGTAGCCCTTTCAGCTTCGAGCGTATAACCAGTTTGCTGTGAGCAAACATATATTGTTTCGCTGCTGCGATGATTGATGGGGTGAAAATGAAATTTTTATTCCTGACTCGTTCAATTCCTTCGTGAATTCCTAGCTGTTGATGAGGAGAAGAGGATGTACTTGAGACACACTCTGAATGCCAGTAAAAAAGCGAAGAAAGTGAGTGAAAATGTAGGAAACTTTATGATATCAAGAAAAGGGAAAGTGTGTATATCAGTGACGCCTGACGAACTCAAGAAACTTTCTTTCAAGTTTTCTTTCTGCCATTATTATTAGCACGATACCTCTGTTTTAAGAAGTGGAGAGGGAGAGATAGCGAAAAGTGAAGATGTAGTCTTGAAAAATAGTTTGAGTTGAGTAAGGAAGCTTGTGCGTGTGGATAAATTAAATGAGGCTGAAATTTTGCCCTAACGCAACGCAATCTTGAAATCAGCAAGTATTTCCATAGAATGTTAAAAATAAAGTATTCAAGCATAATAGTACGTACGGCTCTAGGAATAATTTTCGTATGTAAATTAACTTTGGATAAGTATTTCACTACAAGACTGGGTAACACGTAGTTTGCCTTTCTTGTCGTCGCAAAGAAAAAGCAGATTTTTTAAGGGAAAAGTTTTCAAAATATTTACAAAAAAACTTGTCTCAAATTAACTTTTTACAATTATGGTCCAACAGCACTTTATGTATATGTCTAGCATATACGCATTAAATAATATTCGAGTTTTAAATTCAATAACATTTGTTAATTAAAAATGACATCGGATGATTGTCACGCACAGGTTGGAAAAACTTAAAAGTCGCGACAACTAGTGCACTCCCTCACTCAAGTCAAATCCAATCTACCGGGATCCGAGATTTCTGGATTGCTTAATCATTTCACAGAAAATATTTTCAAGCAAACTACTTGTGGTGCAAAAAGCTGCAGTTCTTCAGAAATGCCTAAAATATACATTAAAAGGTGCTTTTTCTTATTTTAA
>JAHZMY010000586.1:0-14089 GCA_027743915.1 Seira sanloemensis
GGAATGGTCATTTGGTTGACAATGGACAATGTGGCCAGCCTACGAAAGACAGATTTATTACATTAAATATAATATTCACCATATGAAAGCCACTCTTACTTTTTCAAGTGAATAATCATCATCTTCAGCATCATGTAGTTAGGCTGGGGCAAGTTGAGAATTCTCATTTCAATCTCAGCGTATCGTCTATCTACATCTTCGATTTCTGCTAATTCGAAATACGCAGTTCATTGTTAATCAGAAAACAAATTATGAATTCAAAATATTTTTTAGAATTAAGAACGTCTGGCATAAACTACACTTTGTTCCTCACCGGCAGCCTGCATCAGAGTCTCCCTGTACTTGTACGTGAGCAGTGGGTCTGGCAAGCTTTTGAAGAATACTTTAATTGCCGACGCAATAGTTTTTGTATGTGCGACGCCAATATTCAAAGCCGCACAATCGACAGCATCTTTCTTGCCTTGGTTGAGCACAGTCAAGCAGTACTGGATCAAGCCGTTTGCCTTCGAGGCGACGCCAGAGAGCCTGTACAGGCCCCGATCCATAAGTCCTCTGAACTCCAGCTCAGCCAGACATTTCTCAATAAAGATGAAGCCAGCGTTGTTGAGAAACGTCATTTCATTATTGAGGTACCTCTATCCGACGTAAACAAATGAGACTGAAGAAAGGCACTATAATCCCTAGGAACTAATGAAAGATGATCGTTTGTCAATACATGAGCTCGTACGACTTTGCAGCATCCAAAAGCATCCAGCCACAGCCTCTCATCTTCGTCCGACTCCGCCTGGAAAACGAGGGCGCGTTCTGAACCGTATCTATTTGGGTCGACAGTCAGCTCAAAACCATATTCTGGTTGTTTTCGTGGGCCAATCAGGCGCGGAGTGCAGTACGACACATCGTAAACCTTGGTGCTGCTCTGGGAATGGATTTGAAAGTAAACAAAAAGAGCATTGTTGAAGCGCAAAAAGTATCCATAAAGGGTGTTATTGAGCAAACTTTTACTAGTTCAAGTGTCGTGGTATCAAACGCAATCACAACCATCATTCTGGACAGCATTCGATAGCAGCAGTAGCGCTTCACCCACACCAGCTCTGCAATCAGATCAAACCGGTAGATTGATGATGCACAAATAGATATATAAGAAATTGTTTAAGTGGGAAATGTGAGACGACTACCTCTGTTTATCTTCTGCTTTTTCAGTAGAAGCAGATATCCGTGAACGTCAAAGATCCTGTCCAACCTCTCGTAGTGGTTTCGTGCCAACTCGAGCACCGTCCCAATTCTACCCTCGCATTGCTTCAGTGCGCATGCCAAAAGAATAAATGTCATAGGTATTAACTGTTATTTTCACCAGTATAGTCTGCCTTGAAAAAAAAATTATGTGGAAGACATTTGAATTTAATTACCAGTAAGGTTTCAATCGTTTCTCCTTCCTTTGGCAAAGATTTGCAGATGCAGAGTCTTCCTATTCTTTGGGTAAGCGTGTGCAAGCCGTTGCCAGGATCCTGCGCTGGCTGCCGTTTCCCCCCTGCGCTAAGGTGAGCCGTGAAGCTCATGTAGTTGGTTGAAGAGACCAGGTCGACAGAGTCACTCATCGTCGTGTTCCGCTCGAGTTCTATCTGGAGCAAGTTGTGATAGTAATTGGAGAAGATGAGAACGATCCTTAGAAGCAAACAAAGTCTTGCTGCCGCCGTCAAGAGGAACATGAGGATTGAGGTAAAATTAAGGCTACGACCAAATATTGAAACACTTTCTCCCTCCGCTCTTTCCCTCTTTCTTTGTCGTTTACTATTTATTCCCTTCCTCAAAGCATGATATGCGACAAAGACGAAAGGTAAACTGAAAGTGAACGAGCTCTGTGAGCAAGCTTAAAATTTGTATGAACTTTCTCGATGCTGATGCAAAGAAAAATATGAGAGCAAGCTGCTACCATAAAGAGGACTGGCGGGAGTGTGATTCCCTTCCCAGTCTCCAGTTGGGAAAGCTTCAGAACACATATTGTTCTGAACGAAGAGGAAGAAAACGCTGGATTCTAAATCTGGAGGGATATATTGCTTCTGTCAAAGGAGTTGGTAAATTATGCGCGACTGTCTTGGATGGGACGGTCTACGCACCGACTGGGACACGCCTACAAATTTGTTTGAAAAAATTGGATATTTGTTAATATATAAACACAAGCACCCACGCCCAGAGTTAGCATTGCAATAGAAAAGTATCGGTTTAACGACCACAAATACACGCTCACTCAGTATCATCAGTATGCTTGTGGAGAAAGTTCGGCAAAGAACCCTTCATGTCCCAGAATGCTCCATTTCGAATTTCAAAGGAGATGATAATTTGGAGTTCTTGCTCCAGCGGACAAGGGTGTGAGAGAAAGTACCGAGCTTTGTTTATGACCCTATGAAATTACCTGGGATTTGAAGACATCACGGAAAGAACACGCTCGATTGACAACGCCGCGAAGATGAGTTTTCCGGGTCTCAGAATGGGTCGCGTGGGCGTTCTCACGGTGGAAGTATGCGGTAGGATGAGCTCATGACAATAATTGCAGAGGCGATGAGACTGCTCGACACTGGACAGGAGAGAACAGACAAGGATGCAGTGGGGGTGAGTGATTCAAATGACATGATTTCATGAGAAAAAGGAGTGCAATGGGACAGAGAGGTTTTATGACAGTTATTTTTAATACATCAATATATAATTTATTATCACGATCAAGAGAATCATAATGTATATGTATTTATGTATATATGTAGGTATTTTATATATGTATGTATATATTAAGTATATATTTTCCAAGTAAGATATTTTTGTTTAAACATCAATATTGTATCACTAGACTGGCTCGCACAGCATACAAATCATACAAAACAATTGTCTATCGTATAGGGAGCTCCTTCTTCGTACAACACACGGAGAAGGGAAGAATACATGACGACGCGTATTACGTAATATTCGAACATATAAATCCCATTTTAAATAAACCAAAATTTGGCAAAAAAATACATATTCGATAATATACACTAAATAATTCTAGTACAACAATTTAACAACATGCTCTAAGCTACAACATAATATATATTTTTAGATTGGGACTCGTCAAAGCTGAACGCACATTGCTCTATGTACTTTTTCTTGGAGTAGCCGTACAGACAGACCTCTTTCGAAAGCAGAAATCACGCTCAACTTTGAGAGTATGGAATGAAATAGTAAATAACGATAAAAAACTTGTTTTTCATATAATTTGTATTCATCTTTTTGTAACTTATAGAAGAAAGTGAAGGATCATGGGAACAAAAAATGTAAAGTAAGCGTAGTGACTTTTTGTTGATTAAACCTGTAACTCTAAACCAAAGTACAGAGAAGAAAATAAGAGAATAAAGCTACATAAATTGTACAACTTAATCAAAAAAATATACATCTAAATCTGAACAATTTCTTTGAATCAGTTTCAAATAATTACCCTACAGACGATTAAATATTAGGAATTTCATTTCTTTGCATATGGTTAATGGGAATAATGACAAAAGGGGGAAAATATACACTCTTCGTTAGTTTTTCTCATCCCCTGATAAAGTTTATGATAATCACGCGCAATGTTAAAAAAAAACTCCTCATTTGACCGAGTTTCCGTATATCGAGATACTCTTTCTCAAATGAGATTAACACAAAATTTTGGAAAGAAATCATGGACGTTTTTGCAAGATATAATATTTGACTGTACAAAGAGCCACCGAAAGTAGAACGTATGGGAAAAAGTCATAAGCTCTCTCCATTTATTTGTGGTGACGTGACACGGTAGTAGTAGCTCAAATTCATTTACACATTTTCGATTTTCTCACATTGCAACTTGTGCCTACGACCTAAACTTAGCCTATGGAATTGATGAAGGAAGGACCTTCTAAAAATGACACAAGTTCTGTACTCTACGCTAGAGGAACAATTATTATAGAGTTGCATGTGAACAACAGTCGAACGATAAATATGTACAATGTAAGATGGCCATGTAAATCAATTACGGATAAGTACTTTGACGAGGACATGATTATTATAAGCCTATGGAATTTATTTTGCCGGACTGTACACTGCATCGTATGCCATTACATTTACTAGGGGCAAATTGGAGCTTTCCCTCACCTCCTACCCAATCTCTCTAATAGCACTTTCCAAAATAATTAAGTAATAATCTCATTGATGATGGAGTTGCCAAAAGTTAAATAGACAAAAATTTGGAGTCTAGGTATGTATCTATTTTTCGATTTTCTACTGTACAGGTTTATGCATATTTTTTTTGTATTTTGATAGGAATTGATTTCTCGTTCTAACCTAAGTCTAAATAGCCTTTGTACCTTTGCTTTACTCTTCTGTAGAAAATACAATGCATCTGAGATAGCACCATTTCAAGAATGACAACATTTGTAATCATCAAGTGGAAAATTTCTGCTTTCGTCACTAGGCCGGTATAAAAAGAAAGAAAATGTATCTAGACTCCCGAAAAACACTCAATCTTCCTCCCATCAATCCTCCCTTTGCACCGAGTTGCCCCGATTCTATATACTTTCCCATTCTCCCTCCATCCATCGTTACACACTCACACACGAAGCCAAGTTATCCTAAAACCTACCCTACCAAATATTCATAAAGGAGAAAGAAAATAAAATCTGAAATCATTGTCAAATGCTCAATATCGTCATTTTTTGGCACTTTCTAACTCAGCTCTCCTCAACACCCATCTCATACTAACTTTCCGATTGTAGCTACGGGAAAAGTCTGAAAAATCTGGAAGGGAAAAACTACAAAAACATTGTTCACTCGCTCTTTTTGCTCCAGCCATATGCAATGGAAATCCCGCTTACGAAACGTACGCAAATGTCAATAGTGTAAGCCTTATTATTATTATTATATAATCACTGTAATCAAGGAACTCACAAAATACCCTGGCAAGCAACAAAGGGGAAAAGCCAAGGCGTACGAATAAATATGCAACCTATCATATATAAACTTGTGATCTTGTCAAAAAGACATGCTAAATGTGTGCTAAATGCTAGCATTAAAACTTACGATTACTTTCTTCGCTCTCAACAATCGGATTATCATGACACATGAGAAAAAAACAGAATGGCACAGTAATCTGAAGTGACTAAAAATTTGTTCTCCCTTTCTTTTCTCACTCATCCTCATGTCATACACACCGTCAAACAAGACATCCCTCGACTTATCCTACGAGATAACAACGAGAACCAGAATTACGTACGAACAACAAGAACGACAACATCGACGAGGAGAAAACACACAAGGAAAAATACGAGCAAAGTCGACGCGCTCGGGGTGTACAGCATCAGTCCGTGCCATTACGCAAAGATGCTGTAATTTTTTGCGAGCTTTCTCAGAAGAGAGAAAATAGACAATCCTCCCCTGCCTCCAGCGAAAGACGGACTGAATGCCCACATGCTCCCCCCACGCTGCCGTTCGACTCCCTTAAATAATGATTATGTTTGCGCTTGATTGTTTCATTGAACTTTGAAGTGCTCCTTCTTGTATAATCTGTTAAGTTATCGCGCGGACGCGGCTTAAAAACTAGAGACAATGCTGTAAATTAAATAGCAAGTACATCCGTATGTCGTAATTACGTTTAGTATATGCGTCCTACCAAAAAACTGAGGGAACGAAGCCAAGCATCGGGAGACGCGAATATGCTAACTGGCATTACATGATTCTTAAAAGTACGTCAAACTGAAGAAATACGTAATAATATATGCAATCAGATTCAGACTCTCTCCCATCTCAGTCATGTTTGATGACTCTGAGTTTTCCCGAAACGTTACTGGTTGCATACAAAAAGGGCTGTGGGATAGTGATTTGTATCTCATAGACAGGGTATGTGAGAATGTAGCTGACGCTGACGTAGAATGCGATTAGGGCGCATATTCCTATGACGAGGCTTAACGTAAGTTCAGGACCCATCTTGAAGAGACAAGGGTCCTGATATTTTTTTCAATCTTGTAATTTTATCTTCTTGCTTCCCTCTAATTCTCGTTTTAGTTTCCAAGCTCGCGGATGATAAGATAATTATGATATTGATGATGCGATGTGCGAAAAATTTAGTAAGAGAAGATGAATGATTGCGAGAGATGCAAAGCCGAAGGTTCACGGGGAAGACCTGAGCTTAGCTCGTATGTGATTCTGCCTTGTGGTTCAGGTTACCCCGGGAAAAAACAAAGATGAGTTTGTATACTACCTGGTAATACTTTTTGAAGCCCTTGATTTTCATCGTAAATTTCGAGTAAATTGTGAAGAACTGGGTTTGTTTTTGAAAAGAGAAAAAGGATTGTCAACTTTTGAAAGGTTGTATTATAGAAGTCAATGATTCAAAAGAAAAAGAAACGCGCTTATTTCCACTTCCTATCACAAGACATTTAACACTTGTAAGTATAGAAGTATGTATTTATTATTTATGACTAAACTAGTTTGGAACTACTACGAGGGATGAACTACGTGGAAAAAGTGATCCTTTGTAATGATCCGTACGGACTCGTAATACTCTTGTTGAGCAAGACTTTTTCAAGAAAAATCTCGCTTTTTAAGATTTTGTTTTTCGGAGGTTCGATCAAAATGCAGGGAAAAGAGCCCGTTTCCCGTTTTTGGATGCATATAATTGTGCATGTAAACGTATGAGTTTGTTGGTGGTTCCTGAAATACGATTTACCTTCAATTATTCATTATTTTTTACGGTCGTCGTTGATGAAGTTGATTCTTGGTTGGAGGGAAGAGAGATGATGTTGACACGACTGGAGGAAGAAGGTGACATTTGATGAGTTGACTGGGAATCTTGCAGTTTGTGAGTTACCTTTCGTCAAGTGTTTTATTTGAGAAGCTTGTTCAAACCCTTGATAATGTTGGATAGGGCTCTGGGCGACTTCCTTCTTTCGGGGGGTGGGGGAGGGGTAGCCAATATCTCTGTGTGACCAGAGATAATCGCCGTATCTCAAGAGTCTCCGTAACGCGGCTCCTGAAGAACCTCAACGTAGTTCTCCGGAATCAAGCCTGTTTTCCCTCGAAGGGTTCCTTCCAGCCAACCAGGTTCACAAGAAGCGCGAACTGGAATACACAAAAAAGTCAAATGTCCATTATTATCAACGCTCTGAATCTGAGTTAATACAAAAGATAAAAATACAAAAAGTAACGCCATCTTTTTGACTCACCGTTCGTAATAATTTCATTTGGTTCGAACGAAAGCTCTCCGTCGTGTTCCCCAACGCAAGAGTAGAGAGTTCGAGCGCATTTACTGAAATCACGTAAATTATAGTGTAATAACCAGGCCAATCAGTGCACACCACACACATTCTATCCGAATCAAATTACACCCCCGCACAAACTCAATTACTTAATTTAACTTTTATCCATGTATACCGCTACACAAAATGAAATTGTTCACTTACGAAAAGTCGGGTTTTCCAGCGTTGCTACTAATAGCAGACCCAGCAAAGCCTTTCACAGTGGCAATCCCTACATACAAAACAAAGTCCGGATTGAGAATGAGCGAGAGGAAAGAGGGGATTTGAGAGCTGCGAGCGAAAAACCACTGTCTGCCTCTCAGCTTTCTCTTTCCGCGACAGAAGAAGCAAAAAAGGAACGAAGAAAGAAAGAAAGAAACTTACTCGACTTTCCTCCATAGTCCCGTCCATTGCTTAAGGGATGCTCCGGTGGTGGCTGGTACGGCGGTGGCTGGGGCGGATGCCCCACAATTCCAGGTGGTGGCTGATGATGATGGCCAGGCCAAAGATGCAACAGACTCGGAACTGCTACTACTGTTTGAAGTGCCACGATCTGAAATTCGCAATTCCTAGATTAAATGAATGTTCGAGTGCACTCCCATTTCAGAAGACCATGCTATCCTCCGCTTTCCCTTCTACTTTCACACAAACCATCAAACCAAGAGAGTTTCTGTGTGTGAGACAAAGCGAATGCAAAGGCAAAAAAAGATGATACGAGTTTTTGCTGTAGTTAGTAAGGTCAGGCCAAAGATGCATGTTTGGACTGTGCAGAAATTAGTAGCTCGCACAAGAGATTATTATTTGTTTGATTCCGTGCTGTACGTTTGTCTGGAATGTTAGCATAATTCGAAATGCAAAAATGACATTGTAAAGCCTCACTCAACTGACCATTTCTAGTATTCAAAGAGAGTTGAGAGAAGTTGCTGCTTTCTTTTGTTTCTAGAATAAGTGTTGCAGCACGACCAGAAGAGGAAGGAGAGCTTTTGAAAGTGTTTAGGGCACCAAGACCGCCTCTCTGATGAGGATACGGCATGGATGCTGAAGGAGAAGATCGGCTACTATCCCTGTCTAAAACGAAATGTGGGAGAGGCTCACCGCTACTTTGGTTTGACGAGCTCGAGTGAGAGCTGGAATGCAGTGAGTTCACCGTCGCCGTCGAATGGTACAACCCCGCAGCACCTATCCCTCCAACAGCACCTGCACTCGCACCCACTGCGCTCGCGACGACCACGCTGCCGACGACACCGCCACCCACGACTGAGCTGCTGGTGGCCTGCATGTTGTCCCATGATGCTCTCAGCGGACCGTCCGTGTACGTCGACGTCGCAGCCTGTAAAATAGACATTTGTGTTCCCTTTTCATAATGTGTCAAGAAGCGAGTATTGCAATTTAAAGGGCAATGCAATCAAGTGCGATTTCTGCACCTTATCATAGCTGGCAGGCTTCATGGGACTAGCGCGTGCTCGGTGGTTTCCATGTACACTGTTGGCGTTCATCATCGGGAGAGCTAGCTCCTTTGGCAACTCACTGGGTGCGGGCTTACTGTTGAAGATCTGCAAACAGAAACCATCAAGTATCGCATATTACATATGCTGGTCCCAGGTAGGCCCGGATGCAGATTGAGAAAAAAGGATCTATATACCAGTTCAGCGATGTCGATTAAATACAAGCTCATTACTAAATTAAATAATCAATAAAACGGAGAGAGCAAGGAGGATGGCTTGAGATGAGCCCAGGAAGCGTACCTTTGTAAATGCATCACCAGCATTTCCAATATGCGAAAGTTGGCTGCCGGCAACCTGTGCACGAGCGTGTGCACATCGGATATCCTTTGTACTCTTGTCTCTTGTTCTGTACCAAGAATATTTATTAATTAGAAAGATTCCGAAAAATACTTCAAAATTACAGTTTTTGTAAATCCTCTGGAACTGGCAATGTAGACACTTACTGGCAGCTGCAATAAATGCCTCATGATAGCGGAACGTCATAATGGGCTCCGGCAAATTCCTAAAGTATGTTTTCACCGCGCTCGTAATCGTCTTCGTCTCCCATTCGCAGCGGTCAGTCAAATCAAATTTTTCAATTTTGCGACGGTCCAACCCCGCCTGAAGAAGTTTGGCCACTTTGGAGCCGACCCCGACCAGCCTGTATAAGCCTTGCTCTTCCAGCCCTCGGGTTTCTAGCTCTGCGATGCAATCTTGCACAAAGTTGTAGCCGAAGTCGTCAAGAATGGTCTCCTCATTTTTGGGTACTTTTCCGGGTGGCCCGTATGTCTAATCGTGAGGAGAGGATGTAGCGACATGTATATCATTTGTCCAGATTGGATTTTTTTAAAAATTAGCTTATTTACCGGCTCTCTCCCATCCATGGCGTCCAACCAAAGTCTTCGATCCTCCTCAGAAAGGGCTTGTAACGTGTACACAACACTTGGCTTATTTTCCGCGGTCAGGTCAAAACAAAATCTTTTGTCAATGGAAGTCGGACATGCGACGTGTGCAGGATTTCAAAACTATATCGTCCGTACCAGTCTTCAAGAAATAAAATATGGCATATTGTACACCTTCACTGTGATTTGCTCGAACGAGAATGAGATTGGAGGCAAGCGGAGACAAAAAAAAACTTACAACTTTTCCGGAGATCTGATTGTACGCAATCATAGTAAACTTTCGGCTTGATTTCTCATACATGCAGTAGTGCTTCACCCAGCTGCTCCCTAAAGCTTCTGCACATTCACACAAAAGACGTTCCTGATTTAACACACACACAGCTCATTGCAAAACGGTTAGAATATGCGCTTGTCTATGCACTTACTCTTCTCCATAAGATACAAGTATCCTTGCCTCGTGTAGTGCTTGTCTAAACCGCCTGGGTCCTTCTGAAATATTTGACGGCACAAAAAAAATCCCTTTTTTATGATGACCCGCAGTTTGTAATTTGGTGTAAAATGCGCACTTACAGATTTTCGAATTTCTAGCATTTTATTCATCAAGGACTTGGTTTGATCCCGAGCAGTCTCAAAGTTTTCTCGCGTCTGTAAGTAAATCAGAGATTATATTAATATTTGATTGAGCTCAAATCGCCCCACTTTTCCAAACAAACTGCCTATAAGTTATCATTTAGTTATCTAATGACCTTGCGAACTAAACAGCGGACAAACTTCAAGACAATGGACTCTTCAGCAGCACTGTCTATTTCCAACATGATTCAAACCTTTTTAAACGACGCTAATGGAATACTTTTTTATTGAGACCACAAGTTTGGAGCTTTTACCCCCTTTTAAATGATAAACTTTTGATAATACGAGAAAATGCAAACGTGTGTAAGTAATTGGCAATAATTTCTTTCTATGAAAGTGAGGAACACTTCAAAATACTTGCAAGGAAGACGTGAATAATCTTCGAATGTGAAGTTGGGATTCCTTTATATACGGGTTTTGAAAGCTACTTAGGAGATGTCCCTGAAATCATTGAGTGGGAAACAAAAATTAAGAAATGCGAAAGCTCAACTGGAGCACTTTCGTTCGACAAGGAGTACGTGCTGCGATGCCTACGTCGGGAGGGAAGAATGCGAAAGATATGATGATTCCATTTCTTATGGGAAATGAAACATTTCTACACATCACAAATCCTTATTATTAAGAAGTACTTTCTCTAAGCTCCTCCTACCACCGTCTTCAAATCTGCGATGCGATATTGCTATCTTAATTCCTACCTATTGGAATTATCTGACTAGACTGTACTATCCTAAGAAGGAGAGGAAACAAATCCACTCTTTTGCTTTCAGCGAGCGAAAGAGTCACAGCGACTATTTAAATTTTGGGTACGAGTTCCCACATTTCCATAATTGAATTTGAGTTCAGGATGTATTAAAAAAAGCCTAGTTTATTATAACTGGGGACAGGGATTACTGAAAAATTTGAAAGGAATTCGCTTAGGTATAAAGAAATTAACGTCTTCAGGGTTTAACCATTTTAATTGGATTAAATAAGTATTTGAACTGATTTTGCGGATGCCTAAGATTTACGAGATAAGCAAATGGCGAATATTAACGATTATCAAACTAGCGGAGTAGTAGTATTGCAATGAGAAATCCAATCCTAATTCTATGTATGTTTCAAAGCTCATAAAATGCTCAACTTGAAGAAAACTTCTGACTTGGTGAAAAATGATTCATCATCACAAACTTCCAGGTACTTATTCGTGTAGATTTTTAATTGTCACATCGACATAATGGCATCAACATTTAAATTATTTCATTCTCACAACCTGAAACTTGTTGAAATTAGTATTTTTTGCTAGCCTTAGATCACTGAATGCTTAAAACACGGAGAAAATTAGCTTGAATTAGAAATCTGTATAGTATCATACCATGTAAAAGCCTACCAATTTACTCATACCAGGAAAGATCAGAGGCAATATTCGCAGACTCTGAATATTCACGAGACATTTCCCTTCAGTGCTTTTTACCTTTTGTCATATTATCAAAAAATACATACTTGGAACAACAGTTTACACAAAGCGTATTTTAGGTCATCCCACCCACGTTACTCACGCTCTCGTGGACACTCAAGCAAAGATTATTGAATTAGATGGGAAGGCAATTTTTTTCTTTACGAAGTCGAAATTAGGAAAATATAAATCAATGACTTCTCCTTTGAATATGAGTGATCTGGCTCCATACAACTTTCTCCCTGAAAATTAGTTCACAACTCGCACACATGCATATCACCGTCCATGGCATTTCATGATTTGACGGGTGTGAGATGTACACTTTGTGCTTTGCTTTCTTCTTGTACGACCTTACACCATGTCACCCTATTGTCGCCCGTCTCGCTGGGCTCAGCAGATTCAGCTTCGGTGAAATCGGCCTTAAGTGGGTCAATTAATACTAAACTCTATGTAGATAAAAGGTGTTCCACTTACATTTTGTATTCTCTTTTGAAGATCTGTCATATACGGCTTGAAATCTGTCGCTACTTCGTGGCCTTGATGGTAAAATGTGAGCCAGCTGTACATAAAACCGAGAAGCTGTCGGAAAATTAGAAAAAAAATTACATATCATTATCATTGTGATCTCGTAACACCGGACAAAATTAAATTGAATTAATGGCATAAGCAAATATACAGGAAGTTGTGCGTTTCTTCCAACTCGTCCATTTTTCATCTTCTTGTACTCATATTTACCCCACAGTGAGTTCATTTCGGATTGAGAGTCGCCTTGAAGTATACACATAACAGTTTTTACTGGATTCTCTCCTTCTTTCCAGAAAATTTACTTGAAAGATGCACGTAGGTATGGGAAAGAGAATGAGCACTAAAAGCGGCTTTCACATCAATCAAAACCATTGATTCAAGTGTCATCCTGGCTTCCTGCTCACTCCAGCTATTAGATCACTTATTTCATGGAGACACGGATGACTAGTGTTTTAGAAGCATTTCGTAAACCATAATCTAATCAAAATCGTCCTCTCGTCATAAATAACGCCCCAAGCCCACGCAAAATCCCTCATTTCCTCAATTTTTGTATCGGAGACATTGCGCAAATCTTGGACAAAGGTCTAATTTCTCTAACAAAATGATGAGAATAATGGGAAGTTAGACATTTGAGGTCTCTTATGTGACACTGAGAGTGAGGAGACAAGGACGAAAATGAATCGAGTGGACGAGATGAAACAAAAAAAACATTACAAACGTATTACGCTACGATTTCCATTCTCAACACTGGAAAGGACACAAAAATATCTTAAGAATTTCGGGAGAAGATTCCAACAAAAATATGTATATGGAAGATAATTGAGACGGTGAAGGTCATTCATGCAGGATACTTCAGCGCATGGTACATTTCTAAAGCCATTTCAATTCAAATACTGGAAAGCACACAAAAATATCTTAAGAATTTCGGGAGAAGATTCCAACAAAAATATGTATATGGAAGATAATTGAGACGGTGAAGGTCATTCATGCAGGATACTTCAGCGCATGGTACATTGCTAAAGCCATTTCAATTCAAAAGAATGGAATGGGAATCAACTAATTTCTTTGAACAGTGGAAGTCATCTGAAAGTAAATTAGGCGTTTTTGGAGAACAATGGAAGGAGGAACTGGAGGAAAAACGTAAATAGGAGTTTTTATGGATTATTTTTTCAGAAATCTTAGCTACAGAATGAAGTGAACTGAGGACACAGTGGCAAAGATCAATTTGGCACCCACGCTCACCCGCTTCCCAAAAAACGACACAAACGGCGCATGCAAAGCTTCTATTATAGGTAATATTATGTGGATATATCTTTCTGGAGTGGACTTACCGTCTCTACGAATTCGTATTTTTTGCACTCTTGTACTTCTTGAAGAAGAAACACATACTTTAGACTGGCTTGGCAGAAATGACGCTGTTCCATCTCGAGAGAGGCATCCGCCTACAAAAACAAAAAAAAGACAAATATTATTAGCAGGTAGAACGGTAGAAGGTCCATGCCAATGCAACAGTATCAATGGAATTAGCCAATTAAGGGAATAAAAGTCTGAGCGGTGAGAGAAAGTTACATTTTAATCAGCAAAAATTTGCCAAGTAGAGATACAATGGAGTTTTCCTACGGCCTCCTCAACTGAAATGAAACGATGGTCGAGTGTCATCGGCTTTTCGAGCGAGCGTTGGCCAAGTTATAGCATTAAATGCAACCTTTATTTTAACCTAAATGATTGGACCGAAATTCTTGCATACAGATGAATGCTCACAGGACATGGAGGCAAACAGGTACAGAACTTTAATTCTAAGTAAATCATCCATCGAGTCATGTCACCACCTCACCTCCTTCT